>PPOJ03000007.1:0-250949 GCA_003708845.3 Sungouiozyma intestinalis | reverse complement strand
AACATCTTCCAAAAGATGCTATGGTACATCATGTAACCTACATACCTGCATATAAACATTTAGTTAGCATTTAATAACACATGAGTTTACGATATATGTTTTTGAGCCTCTTAATAGTTTGTAAACAATTGACATGGCGAAAGGATATTAAAAGCAATTGAGAGTGCGCGATATGATTTTTTTGCCTTTCGTATCAAGAAAAGAAAATGCTACCACTTGAAGTTATCTCCCAATTTGCTTATCCAAGCGTACTTTACCAGCTTTTGAAAAAAGCTTTCAATTATACCTTTTGTATAAAAGTTGACCTTGGGAGTTAAAGACATACCAATAGAGTTATCCTCACTGTAGATGCTATCTCAATATATGCCTCAGATTTCGGCAACTACATAATGTTATTTAAATATTCTCAGACGCAAGTACTTTCATAAAGCGAGAAATTTGATCACTTGTCCGAATCAGCAATGTTTTTCAGCAATATCTAGGATCTCTTTACTCTCCACGATCCGGACTTTCTCTGTACTGGTGTCATTTGTTGCCAAGTAGACACCGGCTTTCCCAACGTCTTCGGCCTTAACAGGGTAAAAGAACAGTCTTTGAAACCTGGTCCTATATAAACAACCACCAATCTTCTGGCCAATGGCATCTCCAAACCCTGAATGGGCCTTTGATCTCTTACCTAATAGAGCAGAGGGTCTCAAAATGATCAACTTATCAAACCCCAACGCAATTAAATCTCTTTCGATTTCACCTTTCATTCTAAAGTAGAATGAACTCGAATCCGGGTTAGCATAAACTGATGACACTAAAACCATCGTTTTACAACCGTTTTCCTTGGCAGCTTTAGCTAACTCTATATTCAAATCATGGTCAATCTTGTACTGTTCATTTGTGCCACCGGCAGCGGCCCTTGTAGTGGCTAGCCCAGTAAATAAAACATCGATCTTGTCGTCAATCTTGTTTAGCACCGACTCCCATTGGTTACTGTCCTTCTCTACCAAAGAATTGAGTTTCCCTTCTTTATCTTCGACACTGACGGTAGATCTTGTGACAGTGTAAACCTTCTTATAAGCAGCACTAGAAAGAGCTTGTTGTAACAAAAATCCACCAGTGAACCCAGTGGCTCCTAACACTAAAGCGTTCATTTCTTAACGTCGTTTTACTGCGTAGCATCGGGTGGAAGTGGCAAAAGACCACTAAAGCTGAGCATCTCTATATATAATCGAAAATAAAAAGTGAGCCCCAATTAGGAAACACCGCGACAGCACAGTCACATGCCTCGAATGCCACCAGCGAGTGCCAATGGGTAATGGTAGTGGCCTGGGATGGTTGAGTAAGTTGTAAGTACAAATCGGTTAAATATCTATGAGATATTATGATATATATAACGAATTATAAGCGAAGCTTGTAAGATGGCCAAGAATTTATCTTGGGTGTCACTTTCTTGCCAGCAGAGACGTGAGTACTCTTCTATATTTTATAATGTGTGGAATCTACAAATGGGAATCTTGAATGACGTTAAAGTTCTAGACGGGCTGTCTTATAACAAAAGAGCAGCGGCGGCAGCAATGGCACCAGCACCGACGATGACTCTGTTAGCACCGTTTTCAGTTTGTTGGACTGGGTGAGTAGCTTGCACTTGACCGTCGGTGATTTGAGAAATAGCAGCGACAGAAGTAGCGGAAGAGGCATGAGAAGTGACAGCAGTAGAGGTCAAGGTGGTGGAAGCCTTAGAAGAAGCAGATTCAGAGGTCTTGACAGAAGAGCTTTCCTTAGCAGAAGAAGAGGTTTCTTTAGCAGAAGAAGAAGTCTCCTTAGCGGAAGAAGAAGTTTCTTGGGTGGAAGAAGAGGTCTCCTTAGCGGAAGAAGAAGTTTCTTGAGCAGAAGAAGAAGTTTCTTGGGTGGAAGAGGTTTCTTGAGCAGAAGAAGAAGAAGAGGTTTCTTGAGCAGAAGAGCTTTGAGGAACGGCAGCGTCAATCAAAGGAAGCAATCTGGAAGAGTACCATGGCAATTTGGTCAACAATTCTTGGACACCAGCAAAGTCGACTTCGGAGTACAAAGTGGTGTAAGACTTGTCAGTTGGGTTTTGAGCCAAAGCCATACCGATGTCCAAGACACCATTTGGCAAGTTAGTCAAAGAGACACCGGAGTTTGGGTCCTTGGACAAGTCAATGTAGTCGGACAAGTGAGAACCAACATCGCTCAAGACAGCGTTCAATTCAGCGACTTGTAAATCAGTTTGAGCTTGGGCAATGGCAGCAGAGGCAGCTAATAGGATGGCAATCTTGGAGTACATTTTTTTGGTCTTGTAGTTAAGCGATAGGATACTAGTTGAGTAGTGATGGTTTTATGATGCCAAGAGAGAGAGAGATGAGACAAGAAGGATATGATCGAGTCTAAGATCAAAATTGCCGGCCAATTTATATCAAATTGTAACGATCCTTTCCCAAGCAATGCTTGCAAAATGCTGGGTGCGCTACCCTGTAGCTAGACACCGTGAATAAACGAATTGTGCTAAGAACATATTGAAGACTGCTGAGCTACTACAACAGTTTTCAACATGTTCTTAGCACAATCGTTTATTCACGGACCTGTGAGCTAGCCCCTACTTAAGAACGACAGCTAAATATAAAACATCGAACCGACACCCAATGCGGAACAGTCTGTCACAGGTAAACGGTCTGTCGCGACAGTAAATCGTTTATACCAGGGTCCGCTTCTCGCATCCCAAGAACGACAACCCCAGGATACTCGCATCATGTCCGTCTCGTAGCTGGGCACAGCATACTCTACCACATCGCATCGCTCATCGCCCGTTGCTACGCACGTCCACCTCCCAATTGCCCTTTCAAGCCACCGCGTGAACGGTTCATGCTTCGTATTGCACTCGCGCTGCCCGTCTGAGGAAAATTTTTTCCTTTCTCGAACCCAGTGCCGTCCGTTCACCTTTCGAGTTCCATTGGCACTGGTCTCAGACCCGCGTGTGAGGGCTTCGTTCTTGTTCTTTCCCGTTTTCACAAGTCTTCTCCTGTCCGAGGTCCTTCTTAACGGTTGGTGTTCTGTTTCGTTCCATCTAGAGAGGTGAAAAAAAGTTGGTATACCCATTAGTCTATTCTCTTGGTAGAGAGGTACGTCCCTTGCTTGCGTCGTTATAGCTGAGTAAGTCATTTGGCATTGATCAGACCTTGAAATTTCTGTTGTATTACTACTCGGGTATAGAGTGGATCCCAAGGAGACAAGAGTTATAGACCAAAGATGTTGATACTCAGGACTTTGGTAGTCCTGTGGTTGACGGTGACCAGAGTATATGGATCGACTTATGTGAGTTGTTTCAGCTCTCTGCCCTCCGGCTTCACCAAGGATAACACTTACGCGTACCAGTCGAGTGCTTATTGTAGCGGCCAATGTAGTGATAAAGGTTATCAGTACTTCGCCCTGTACAATCATAGCGACTGTTACTGTGGGAACTCAGACCCCAGCGAGACGCAAGAGACGTCTGATTCGTGCAGTGCCTATTGTTATGGGTACCAGGAAGAGATGTGTGGTGGGACGAATGCGTTTTCTGTCTATAGTGTCGGTGACTATGTCGCTAGTGTAGGCAGCTCGAGTCGATCGGGTACGTCTGCGGCCTCTTCTCGAGGCACTACGCTCTCGAGTTCTATAGTGTCCTCTGCGAGTTCACCCGTGAGCTCAGCGTCGAGCTCATCGTCGAGCTCAAGTACAAACTCAGAGGCAAGCTCAAGTACAAACTCAGCCACGAGCTCATCGAGCTCCTCGAGTTCAGACCCATCCACAGTCCCAACCATAAGCTCAAGCTCGGACTCAAGTCCCTCCTCAAGCAGCATCGCAGCTGCAATCACGTCTGTCATATATTCCACTGCTCTGCATACCCAAGGTGGCTCGACGATCTTTGTCACCAACACAATCACACAGAACTCAAACCCAACGGGCGACTCGGCCAACCAGGACAACGCTACAAGCAAGAAAAAGAAAGTGAACGTCGGTGCCATAGTAGGCGGGGTCGTCGGAGGCGTCTGCGGCGGGCTGGTGCTCCTGGGGCTCGGCATCTTCTTAATGAGGCGGTACAACATGAAACGCGAAGAGGCAAGACTGGAGAAAGAATACCAGGAAGCTATAAAACCAATAGAGTACCCTGGCTCTGTGTCGTCCAGAAGCTACGAGTTCGACAAGGGCAACGGGTCGTCTCCAATGGTTACCTCTCCGTCTCACAACTTGCCTCCATCACAATCAAATAGCCACATCGTCGCAAATATACCCCCTCCACCACCGCTCTCAACCTCAACACACCTCAACTTGAATGACAACCCGTTCGATGACTCTAGAAGGATAAGTACAGGGTCAATACTGCCGGAAGAGGAACAACCAGCAAACCCCAACATATTAACAGTGGTGAACCCGGATGAAGACGATTGAACCGATCTATCATTTTTTTTTGTCACCTTCTATCATGATACCATTCCATGAGGTCGATTGCTACCTCACACGATGACGACTTCTCTATTCTTATCTGTCATTCAATCCACTAATACCCCCACATTTTTTTTTTCTTTTATCTCTTTGCCTGCCATAGGATTGAGTTTTGGGTCTACGGCTTTGCACATAATATTATGTATACACATACTATCTATTTTACTTCATCCTCGTTCACTATCGCCGGGCATTGGACCACCATAGAACCATTCAATGGCTCTGTAGCTGGCACTGCCTGAGGAGCCCAATTCGCGATTTCAGCCCTAATCCCAAGCCCTACTTTGAAAAAAATTTCTCAATATTGAAACGGGGGTCGTTATCCATATAGCAGATTGTTGTAGTAACCCACCCACTTTCGTTGTCCATGTCTACGCAAGTTATCTCAGTGACTAGTATTTAGTAGTGACACTGTAATACGTCTTGAGTTAATAATAATGATTCCCAGTTTCCAATCGCAATCGCACGAGCCTCAGCCAGTTCCTAAGGAAGAGGAAGACATTCTGCAGTACTTGTTAGGAGTGAGGAGCAATCTAGCTAATTTGAAGCAGAACAGAACGCAGTACTTGAACTCAAAAGAAGTTCAGAAGGAATACCAGGATGTCTTGACTAAAGTGAGACAGCTGGATGCAATTCGGAAGAAAAACCACGGAAAGCCCACCACTGACACTGCGACTATGGTGCACAACCCTGAACTGCATAACAGAGTTGATTCTGTCCTGGATGATGTTTTCCAATTGATTTCCCTTTGCTTTATAACTGTCGGGTTGAAGAAGTCTGCTCCTGCAACTTATGCGTCCTTGTCCACGGTGCAGTCGTTGTTGGAGCATTTGTATGAATCCAAAATTTACACCCATCATGACTTGAAACCTATAAAGGAGAGGTTGGACGAGATCTCCAGTATTGTCAATGAGAGTTGTTTCAACATCAATTACTACGCATTCCAAGGAGGGTCAGATTCGGATAATAAAGAGATTGTGGATATCAATAAAGAGAGAAACCAGAACCAAATTGAGCAGGACCTGTTGTTGCGTGCTAAATTGAAGCATTGTATGGATGAGTACAACCTGATTGAATCAAAGTTGGAAGAAATCGACCCGGGTCTCTCTGGGTTCATGGAGACTCTCTTCCAAATAAGAAGAAACTTGTTATCGTTGGTTGCTTCTAGGAAGAACAACAGATCGTCTCAAAAGACTAGCACTTTCATGCTCAACAAAGGTGAGTCTAGTGATTCGATTTCCAATATGGATATCACGAAGAACTTGGACGAGTTGAAAGCGCAAGTGGAGGAGATAGAATCTCATAGAGATGAAGAAGGTATGTTTAAAGCCGAAGGGACCAATGAGGTGAAAGAGAAAGGACAGTATGTCTTGAATGGGTTGATCCAAGATTGTCACGATTTAATAAACGATTTATCCCATCAAACCAGTGGAGAATTATTGAAATTAGACTCTAAGTTACAGCCCGTGTACGATCAATTGGTTGACTTAAAGACAACTCTGGAGAATTTGCTGGTGACGAGAAGATGGACTTTAAGAGAAACAGATTTGTTCACTTATCAAAAGACATTATCCGAGATTGATAATCTAAGGGTTAATGGAAGATTCCCTAGTGACTCTACTGATTCAAAGGGGCAGTCTATTATGTTATATCTATTACGAAGATGTTTCGCCATCATTTACAAACTGTTAGAAAGTTCAGAGCCAGTGTCGGAATCCTTGCAACCGATTCACAATCAATTATCAACGGTTCGCCGCTGTTTAGTGCAATTGAAGAGGATGGGTGGTGTAAATAACGAGAGAGAACTGTACCCATACCAAATGAAGCTTGCTTCTCTCGATAATCTTCGTAGAGATGGGAAGTTTTATGATTCCGATGGTAACATTCCAGAGGGGCAAGGAATTTTGAACGCTTTATTGGCTGGATGTTTCGATATTTTGTATGAATTGAAAGTTGCAAGTATGGACTCTGATAGTGGTGACGACGAAGACGATAATGATGATGATGATAATAATGATGATGATGATGATAATGAAAACCAAGATGAAGATGATAATGACGGTACTGACTAAGAAACAGTAACAATGCCGATGAGAGTTGTTATAACGAAAACTAATGATGGCAAGATAACTCTCTTCTGATTGTAATTACTTTAACTGACTTGTGTATTACTTTAGATGTCTGGTTATTAACGATGGATTCTTGTGAAGAATAGTAAGGAGAATCCTGTCCTGTATATCTTATATTCCATTAAAAATTAAACCTTGTAAAAAAAAGGTATGTGTTAGTATTTTATCGCAATTCTCATGGAAGGATGGATACACAATATATAGAATAACCAAAATGCTCTGTACGAAGGCACTTGTATATATATATATATATATCTTCGCTTCAATATATGCTTTGCTAAAAAAATAAAACCTTGATGACTATACAAAAACCCATCAACTTAATCTAATAGTATAATCGTCACCGCTCTGCGTCACGTAACGTACCCATGGGTAACTCTTGTATTGTAGTTTTGGCTCATTCACCTTCAAGTAACGGACTTGTATACCTGATGTAGTGAAATATGGAATTTCAAATTTGACTTGTACTGGTCTTTTGACCCTAGGTGTCTCCCCACTAGGAATTGATGGTAGCCCCAGCTCAGCTGCCATTGAATACTCTTTTCCTCCTGGGAAACTTCTTATCTTCCATAAGATTGCGTTTTTCTCCGGGACCCATTTTACTGAACCATGAGAATACTTGAAAGTTGGCGTGTCGGCATCATCTGGTACAGGTATCAAGATTTCCACGTTTGAAGCTGTGGATTTCTTCTTGATTTGAGCCTTCACCCTACAATGGATCTCTATTCTTGATTTAGAATGGACCTGGACGCTCATATTACACCATATTAATGGCTTTAAAGTTGTACTCAGTCTATAATTCATTAAATCAAATTCACCATCAGGTGGGATAAATGTAATAATCTTCTCATTTTCAAATTTACTCAACCTAACACATTGGTGGAATTTCAAGTCTTCTAGCTCGAAATTTGACTTGCTTTTACCGTCATTCGTAATAGAGGCGACATTTGAATTATCTAAATTCCCACTGTCTTGCAGTGGGTTATCGTCCAGAGTAATTCCAATGTTATGTCCCTCGAGATACTTGGTGAAAATACCTCTATCGTTAATACCCAGTTTCAAATCCGGCATACCAGAGAGCCTTGATTTTATCTTGATGGCACCGATCACTTCAGACCTTAAAACTTGGCCCTTTTGAGTGATCAGCATGTTTATAGACTCAACAATGTCCAAAAATGCTTCGTTTTTCTTGTATTTAATTCCCTCTGGTCTCCAACTCACCGAATTGGTTAATTCAGTTGGGGGTCTGGCATTATTTTTCTTCTTGGCTTTGGATTTGACTAACTTGAAAGATTTTTGTGTGATGTACTTTTTTAACATCTTCGTCTCGGTGATCTGTGGGATACCATAGTCTATCATTTCGTCTAATAGCTCATAAATTATAACAAAATTGTCTCTTATAGATTCTTCTTCCACTGTTTTCAAGTATTCGCCTAGAACATCCATTATCTTCCTTAGAAGTGTGAAGATCTGTACGATACTTGTTGTGAGGGAGGTGGCTAAGGCCACTACGTACAGATCATTGTGCTGAATAAATAAGTATTCGATTCCATTATGGCTTATACATGGGGGTACTATACCCGATTCCTCTTCTAATGAAAGCAAAAGTGATGGAAACTTGTCAATTGCAGTGATTGGAACGTCATCACGGTACCTTCTAGACAAAATAGGCCTACCTTTATTATCACAGAAATATACAGCTGATGCCATTCTCTTGTTTCTATAGCTATTTACCAAGGTTACCGAACCAGAACAATTGTTCAAAGAAATTGATATTCTCCCGTGTCAAGTTCTAATAAAGTAGAAAGCCCACAACCAATGACTTATTGCTGTAATGGACCCACTTTTGCTAGCAATTAGTGCTGTGTGAGACTTGGATACGCAATTTATTTCGGTTACGCTCGGTGAAATATCGCTACATACGTTATTGAAACCAATATGGATCCCAGTTGCCAATGGATGGATGCGAGAGTTCTAGATAGGTACTCATTGTAATTCTATAAAGGATCTATATCGTTTATTGCTCAAGACGGGACTCTAGAGAGGTTTTTAAATTTTCTATTGAGAAGAATGGACACATTTTACGTACTTGTCTTTGTTCCCAGCTAAAGATAGACGCTTGATTTATAACGAGAATTGGGATCATCCCATCATTATTACTTGAGTTCAACGGTGAATCTTGGGTATTATTAGCCAGAATGTTATAAAGAGCTTGTACTTTTCTGTTGCTTCTGAATATAAGATCGCAATCGCCAATAATGAAAAGACAGTTTAGGGTATTCGACGTTATCCTCGTCCCCGTGGTTCTTTCAAAGTTAGACACACATAAGGGCGTAAACTCAACTAAGTAATCTATGGTCTCTGTCCTTAATTGACGCATAGACACGATGATTTTGGACGCGATAGAACTTCGTCAGTCTCACAAAATGGGAATGCGCCGAGATCAACTCAGTACTGAACTGTGGCGCCTTGATGTCTTCATCAGATAACTTTGCTACCAAGGATTTCAATGGGCGATAGCTCGACTTTCTCCGAGCTGCACGTGGAGATAGCTTCGACCTCGATAAAACAACGTTATAAATCCAAGGCTGGATGAAAATGGACTCATCGTCACCAAATGATGACATTAGTTTGAATGGTGGCATTTTGGACTCAATTTCATGTATGCATCTGATCTTAAGCTTTGGTCGGCGAACAGGATCCTTCAATACTGAATGGCTATTTTCTGTTCTTATTTTAAGATCAATTTCGAAATTGTTCAAGGAACAAGACCTAAGTTAAAATGATACAGCTTTCTAACTAGTAAAAAATCTGTTAAAACAATTGGCATCAATTGAATCGATTGGTATTAAAACAAAAGATTCAGATATAGCTTGTGAGTTTACCATGTTCTCAGTAAAAGCAAAAAAAATAAAGAAGAAATAAAGCACTCACGCTGGGGGTCGAACCCAGAATCTTCTGATTAGAAGTCAGACGCGTTGCCATTACGCCACGCGAGCTTAATTTCTTGAAAATTTGGGTTTAGACTCAACAATAATATGAGTTTATTATTAAGTAACCTCGGGACTATTGGAAAGTAAGTTTCATGTTAGTAATCTTGGGTATAATAGGCTTGGGGTCTTCATAGGAGAGTTTTACTTTAGTGGATGTAGTAGAGTTCAGATATGGGCCGTATTCGAAATGTAAGGATTTAATTCCATGAGTGATAGATTCTACGTTATTGGTAGTGTTGTTTACAGATGTGTTTGATCTATGTTCTTGGGACGTAGAAGGCATGTTGTACCAGACATAATTGGTCGTTCTCTTTAAACAAACATAGAAACCAATACACGATCTCTGTGTTCCATTCCAAGAGAACCAGAAGTTGTAGTAGTGTATATACTTTTCATAATTCCTATTGCTTTTCACGTATCATGCTATTACCACTAACTGTTGCTTAAGATGGCAATTACTGAGTAGCACTTCTGTCTCCTATAATACTATTACTATCTATTGTACCATTGCTATTATTTCTGACAAGATAAGTGAAACATTAAAAAACTGAGCCACAAATATTTGGCCTCAGCACAGAGTAGACGATTCAATAGCTTTAAACCATGAGATATTTGCTAAAACCAAACTTATAACGACTACTCCATATGTTTATAAGCTTTTCAACGGTTCAAAGACATACTATCGGTGAAAATCTTTGATATATTGAACCAAAAGGCCCGTAATTTCTTGCTGCAGTATCCACTTGAGTCATATTCATGAGTACAAAATCAGCAACAAGTATTTAAGACAGATACACTGTATCTGATACCACATAGTTGGACCCAATGGATTATTCCGCTAAATTTTTTAAAGATAGTGTTTTGTTGTTTTATATTAATGTTTTGTAAGGTTTTACTTAATTAACGAATTCCTTGTCAAAGAGTGATACTAGTCTTCCTTAATAAAACAAATGGTTTATCTTCAGGATTACTTCTTCCCAAGGTTACTCTAAAGGACAAATAACAGGCATTACCTATACACTATACTGTTAATGTATAGGTAATTGCGTCGTATGTTACAATTTTATGACAGAGTTTAGAACGTCAGAACAGTTTGTACCAAAACCGTATTCAAACAATATACAATTACATCAACAGGCAGTCCTTCATTGATACTATTAGTGTACAGCAATATCTGTTAAAATCTTTTAATCAAGTTAGTATTCACTAAAAAATTGCTACCAATAATGTCACACTTTGTATTTGATAATCATTACCGCTCTCATTTTAAACCCCAAAAGAAGTTAGACATTATGAATACGAACACAGCTATAAATGAATTTGCTGAATTATTCCCTACTCTAAAAGACACATTCCCCGAGACATCTGTAAAAACCACTTGTTACAGAGATCAACCAGGTAGTAACAACTTTTCACGCACAGCCTGTAAGGAAATTAGGTCTGGAAATTATTACACCCACAGCTTACCTTCACATTTTTCAGGTTCTTCTACTAAGATGTCGCTCGATCCATATTTACAAAGTTTTCCTTCATTCAACGACCAAAATGAGGGAATTACGGCCAGATCTATCTCAGATAAAAAATTAGAGCTTCAAATAGAGATTTTGGATATCATTGATGCAATTGATAAAACTATCGAGTGCTATTCCAATACATCTGCAACTGAAGACTGCCAGATAAAATGTGATGCTTTAAAAAATCTGACTAGTGTAAGGATCAAACGAGCTTTACCAAGAGATGGATTCAAGAGACAAGACATGAGGAAAAAAAGGAAAATGACTCAACATACTGATACAATCAACTCAGAAGTGTACAATAATTTTGTTCCCTCTCCATTTTGTATCAAACAACATTTTTTCAGGAGATGGCTCAACTGTAAGTTTCATTCTCATCATGTCTTGAGTAGAAATGGATATATATATCTATTCAAAGAATCTTAAATATATATCATAGTTTGTTCCTTCTAACATGTGAATTAGATTACTACTGAGGGGCCAAGTCTTTGAATATAAAATCTCGAATAGCTTCCCATTCCCATTTTCGATTCAACCAACGTCTGAAAAAATGCTTTCGAAAAGGTTTCTGTATACCTTTATGGCACGGTTCCCAGCTATTCGAAGTCCTCAACGCTTGTTTACATATATCTGAATATTGCAGATCATGCTCAAAGTTACAGAGCCTTGCAAATCTGTTGATATTAGGATTAATTGGATTATAAATTTTTTTGGGAAGGAAAGATTCTTCTTGTTCTAGCAACTTCTGATTTACCAGCAGCCTTTGCTTTCGTTTATAAATGGGGTCGCTGTCATAATTTATGAATTTTCTCTTCCTTAACCAAACTGGACAGTAGTCCCCCAAAACTCTTTCGATAAAACTTTGAGGGAAAGAACTTTGTGCTTTAATTTTCTTTCTCTTGAATTTTTTATGCATCACTAATATTATTCTCATCTTGTTATCATGCTTTGACTCATTTTTAAATCGTTGGAACAATACAAATCTCAAAGATTTTGTCCTTACATGAGCTTTCCCCTTCTTTGCTCCCCCATTACTCCCTTTGAAACTTTCTGTAACAGCTGGAATACTTGAAGTATATCTTCTATTTGACAATTTATCAATAGTCTGTGTGTATGAGACTTTTCCTTCGTTTATTTTTTTGAAAAGAACACAAAGGCAATTATCTACAGCGTTCGAACAATAAGGACACACCTGCCGCTCCATTGAAAAAAAGTTGTTCTTGTAGGGGCAGTTAATCCTAGGCACATATATAATGTGTGGACATATTCTTCAACCTTGTTTTACTATTTCTCAATAGTAAATTTCCATACCTTTTGTTTAAAATATTTTGCGTCGCTATTTGCGACTGGAATTCAAAAGAATATACCCAAACAAGATTAGCTAATATTCTATAAAAATGTTTTGAAAAGACCACATAGCAGAAAGCTTACTCTACCATTTAACTGCATGATGTTAACTAATATTGATTATATCGATTAAAAGTCTTTGTAAATGCTCCCTTTCCCTCTCAAAAAAGTGGTTTTTCATTGTTGGATCGCAATGATGTCAATAGCAAGTTATGATGAAAAAACATAAAAGCAACATATTGAACTTGCTATAATGCATCCCATGCCACTTCAAAAAAAGGATATAAAGGACAGTCTTCACTCTCAGTGCCTCAACATGAGTTACACCCCATTGTTATTTAACGAACCATCTCTAGAGATATACACATATATATACAGAAAACCAAACCCGTCCTATTTGACAGTCAAATAACAAAATTCCAAAGCAAAATTAACATGGCTAAGAGAGACATTATAGTTACAGAGAAAAATAAAGAGGCTATTTTCAGAATTTGGGCAAAATCGTTAACAATTTTGGATTACGAGAGATTACCCACCGAAATACAAGATAAGTATCTGAGCTGGTCGCTTGACACTTTCTATAGAGAAAGAGAGATGATGCTGATATATCAAAAACAGCAACGTATTTACCTCGAAGATGATTCTACTAGGATATCAAACTTTTCAAAAGAGCTTCAACAACTAAAATTGTCTGAATTAGAAGAATGTAATAGCAAGAATTTTAAGAAAGCATATTTACCAAGCTATAGAAGGAAGTCATGGATAAATATGGCCATGTAATAACATTGACTTAAGCCCTACGCTGGGCTGTTTCGAGGTCAAGTCCGAAAATAGGCAAGAATACAGTATAAACCTTGAATATAGAGAGAAAACGCAGTGAAAAATAAATAAAATTATTTCATTCACCAATTCATTGACTCACCAAGTCTACAGTACAGACACTTCAACGCAGGTACGGGGGGTCAGATGGTGAACTTAAAAGTAGAATTTCTAGGAGGGCTGGATGTGGTCGTCAACAAGCAGCGGATGCACTCCATAGAGATTGCTGACGGGTCCTCAGTCGGAGATTTGATTCAATACATTGTATCGGAAATGATTCCCAACAAGAACGATGTCCCTGTCTTTATTGAAAACAATACAGTGAGACCTGGTATTATCACCTTGATCAATGACACTGACTGGGAGCTGGAAGGCGAGGAAGAGTATATTATACAGAATGGTGACATAGTATCATTTACTTCTACTTTGCATGGAGGCTAAGATAAAAGTCTTTATATTTCTTAAGATATATACTTAGATACACATATAAAAATAATAAAACTTTAAGATATCAAAAGAACGAAGGAATAAAGCTTCTTCTTCGAGTATACTGATATCGTGGTTATTATAGAGAGATCAAAAACTCCACACGTTAGCGAGATTATGATCTTTCAGCTAAAAGTGCCTTCAATCTAGCAACTTCCGATTCCAATTCACTGTTTCTTGACAACAACTCCTCCACTCTGTCTTCTAATTGAGTCATTCTTTGTAACTTTCTTGCACGAGAACGCCTTGCAGCCTCTGTGTTTCTAGCACGTTTGACAGCGACAGGGTCCTCAGATTCAGGGACCACGGGTGTCAAGGCAGCCGAGCGAGCTTTACGGTTGTAAGCCACTGCACCAAGACGGTCAGCTTTACAGTCTGCTGCCTTAGGTTTTGATACACGGTTGACAGAGTCCTTTCTACCTAGTTTCCCATTTTCAATCACGGGTGTAGGCAAGAAAGAAGTGGCGCTAACGTTAGTGGCGATCTGGCTGGCCACTGCATTTTGAGTGGCTTCGATGGCTTTGTCATTAGAGATGACATCTTCCTCAGTGATGACAGGGATATCATCATTGAAAAGAGAAGTCCATTTTTCAGGGTCAGACTCACCGGAGACAATAGCAGATCCGTCTTCTAAAGTGTCTAGTTCAAACATGGGCGTGGAGTCGTTAGAAGATTCGAAAAAGGCTTCGACCAAATTGGAGTCCAATTCCATGTTTAAATCTAGCTCAAGCGAAGGCGATTCTTCTTGTTTCACTAAAGAGGTTAGACTAACGGTGTTGTTGACGGTGGGATCTTCTTGGAAGAAAAGGTTATGAGCGGCTGGTTCATCTTTAACAAACTTACCAAAAACACATTCACCTAAGATCTGATTTGGAGAACCGGATAAAGGTTCGGATATAGAGTGCTCCTCACCCAAAGTTGCGGAGACTTTGGGTGAAAAGGATTTTAATAAACTATTGGCACTTAATTGAGACATTTTTATGATTTTTTCTTTCTTTAATAACGAGCTGGACAAAATAATATTGGGTTAAACTAATTGTAATAATTTCTTTAATTGATAATAACTGGGGGGAAAATAAAAAACACCATTGTGTAATAATAAGGGACCTTTACGGCGACATCTTTAATTGATTTTTAGATAATAACAAAAATTTTGAGTGAACAAAACAAAACAAAAATAGTGGGAACTATTGATTAAGATAAAATAATCCTAATTTGAATTTTTAAAATTCTAGCACATCTTTAATATATTCAAATAACAAATAACAATAATATTTCTACTGGATGAAAAACAAAATATAATATCTTCTTTCTATCTATAAAATTCTTTAATAAACTTTAAAAAAAATTTAGCAAGCCATCTTGGGATAAACTAAAAGCTCTCTAATGTCAAAAATAATCAAAACTAAACTGAAGGAAAATAATACTTTGTTGATTTGCGAAGTAGAAAAGTATGGTTCTTTGGTTGTTATTCGCAGGGTGTGTTGGTTGAAAGGGTAAGAATTTGTCAGAATCTGGGACAGAAAACTGGGAAGCTTAAGTAGAAATAGGGTGGTGGTGTTATTTGTCTATACCTAGATATTCATAGAAACAGATCTCAATAATTAGCGAAAGTGCAATTGTTCAACAGGAAAGAGAAAGAGATTCGAAACGCACTTTAAAAAGTTCTTTATATACATGCGTGCAAAGAAAAAAAAGTTGCGTCCTTTCCTCAACAGCGTGAAAAAGTGTGACACGGCGGCAGAACCCAGCCAATCACAGCCCAGAAGAGCCACACTTTTGCGAGATAAGAAGCGACGCCTGTTGCGCGTGATTTTAGTGCCAATGCAGCGAACGTTACGGCAAACAGGTCACGAGCACTCACCACGTGATCTTACTCGCATGCATGTTTCCAGCGGAAACCCTGCTCGGGACCTACTGAACTGGGGCCTGAACCGGGCCGACGCAGTTGCGTGTTGCAGCACGTGATGATATCGGATGTGATTATGCGAATTTGCTGATGCTTCGTGGCTGCGGATGTCACAAAAACGCACGGATCACGTGTATAAGATGGATCTCTCTATACTATCCAAGTAACCCTCCGCATAGGTAGCTATAGCCAAGGTTGATTACAATGGAGTGTTCTCATAGCATGAAGGTTCATATCGACAGGCTGTCACTAGAATAGAGTAATTTAACGGCGACCCTGAATTATTTCTCCTTCTGAACTGTAGCCGATAAGTGTGTGTTGACGAGTGGGAGGGGGGCGGGGCTTCATACGGATGGTGGTCTGAGATAGTAAAGCGTGCGAATTAGCACCTATTAATGCTAGTAACTTGATACTGAAGAGCAGCACACTTCATTTGAGGTTCTCATACACTAGTAAACGTCACGGCTGATATCTCGGCAACCTATATTCCAATTTAGGAAACACAAGAAGTTTATTCTACATCAAATATGTAACTTTAAAACCAGAATTGGACAAAGTTTATTTTCAAAAATGGTAGAGAGACAGAAAAGGACCAACAGTCCAGCTTGCAAGAATTCGAAACAGAGTCAAACAGGTGGAAAACCGGGGCATGAATTTAACCTGAATAGGGTACGTATAGTATCCTCGAGAGTCGCCCTGGATGTATAACGATCTTTGCAAAGAACAAGCACTAGTAACACATCAAGGCTACCTAATACTAAGATCTCAAAGTATAAGTGCACAACCACCCACCAACTCAGTCAGTAATGCCACTCGTGAAACAGCTACTTAGTAAGATCAACAACCCGCACCATTCCGACAATAAATTCCAAATCAGTTATAAGACTGACGACGAGACTCCCTCATGTCTACGATACAATTCTAAAAGGCACTTACCGATTGTGAAGTTGCTCGGCAAAGAAGGTATTTATGTCTTTCCCTCGTTACATGCTTTAGAAGAATATCGACAAAATCATCACCAGTTGAAAAGCGGGTCATCAGGGATCCCCCTACTGAGTCTACATTTTGATGAACAGAGAGACCGAATGGTCATCTCCCACTACAAGCAAGTGGATATCACTGGCTCAAAACCCTTTGACCAAAGATACCTCTTTATCCATGACGACCACTCCCCTATAATGAAATATCCGATCTGTGAAATTATTGTGGGCGAGCATAAGTTGACACATCATAGAGGTTACGAGTTCAGGTTTTTTGATTTGAACGAGCTTAGTGCTCTGGATCAAAGCTTTGCGGTTTTAGAAAATTTCACAATGGTGAACTCGTTTGTATACTCAGATGTAGATTCTAGGATCAATGGCATCGACCTTAGATGGGTCCACACCGATCCAAACCCTATTGTGGAGAGTGACCACTATAAACTGACTGTCTTAAAGAAGGACCAATTAAGTATTCTTGATGACAAGGAGACTATGCAATCGAAGAGGGAACGCCAAAAGCAAGCCGGCGGAAGGTTGAAAAACATCGAAATGCCAGTCTTTGCACATTACACGACAGAGTTGGCAGACATCCTACCAGGAAAGATCATGAAAAAGGGTGATATCATTGTAGGCGCATTTACAGATCCCACAGAGGCAAACACACTCGAAGGCCCCATGTCCAAAATCTTAGTGATGCAAGCAATGCTGATCCACCACATCGAGATAGAAGCACACGAGTTTGCTAAGACTAACAGATCGTTTCTCCCCGTAGAGGGCAGACTTATGACAACTTTGTGAGCTTCAATGTAGAAGATAACCTTTTGAAAAAAATGCGGAATGCGAGTGTCGAACCCAGGAAAACTACTGTGGTAGAAATAAAATAACTTCACGAGGTGCAGCACTAAGTTAGTGACACGGTAAGCTCTACGGTTATATCTAGTGGTGCCGGGCGTTTATTTTAGCATTGCGTGCTTGGAAAAAAATTGTATCATACATATTTCGTATTTAGTGGCCAACTGTTAAAACGGACACGTATTTCCAATATTAAAGGTCAGTTTTCACATACATACATATATATATATATATATATATATATATGTTGATCGGAAACCGGCCTGCTGGGAAAGGATTCTTTGAAGACTCACGATTGGTTCGTGTGGTAACTTACTCATAACTGATATATAGGAAAACTTGATCCTGGGATATAGGGTTACTGTCATCCTGTGTATAAATTTGTCAGTTCCGCATTTTTCTGTCACTTTCGCTTAATATACAGTTTCCAAGATGAGATTATTACCTGCTTGTCTAGCTTTGTTCCAACTGGCTACCTCCGCTCTGGGTCAAGATGTTGCTGCTGCAGATGAGACGGCTGTGAATAATACGAGGGCTGCCGAATACTACATCACATACAATTATCTTGAGAAGCCTAATGCTGATATACACAGCTTTGTCACATTCGAAGAGAATGGGATCACGACTTTAAATTACACTTTGACGAACTTAGAGCCGGAGACCATCCAGCTAAATGGTGTTTCGGGCCAAATTTTAGATTCCACTACAGGTAAATTGGTGGCTAATATCAGTTATGGTCAAATAGAGAAGGTCAACGTCGAGTTCAATAAATCGGTTAATTTTAAGCAGAGAGTGAACTTCCTCTTATCTGCAGGTCACTACTACCTAGTACCAATTGTCACTGTGACTAAAAATGATACAGAGGCTGCCGATGGGAAGGCGATGACTATGAATTTAGTTGCAGACACTTGCATGATACATATCGACTTACCACCTTTATCGTTCTTCAATTTGCAATTTATCACCATCCAACTGCTCAGCTTAGCAATAGTAGGCGGTGGATCGTATTTCTTTTTAATGAAAAACCACAAAACCAATAAATCGGCTGCCAATGTGGATAAAAAGAAGAAGAAGGACGACACTAATAATTGGTTACCAGAACAATATAAGAAAGATAAATAATTATAACATGATAAGAAAACGTTATGATGTCTTTTTTTCCAGTTTCTACCCTGTTATAAGCTATAAAGGGTATTTATACTTGATTAAACGTACATATCAATATGTAAAGAACGGACTCCTTAAAGGATTTCATCAAGGATGAGAAGTAATCTTCAGTTGAACGACTTTAGAAGATTAAAACCAGAAGGTTTTATTCTCATAATAGTAAAGCTGCAACAGCAACAAACAACCCAGCGCTGTGGTATAGTCTGTTTGCGGCATTTTCAAATTGGGAAACTTGATGTTCAACTCCAGATGACCCAGATGACCCAGTCGATCCAGTTACTTGAGCAAGGGTGGAGGAAGCTGGTGCAACTGAAGGTTTACTGGATTGTGCACCTTTATCAGAACCGTTTGACCCTGCACTACTAGTCGAAGAGTGGGCACCGTTGTTGTTATTGTTGTTGTTAGAACCGCCGTTAGAGTTACCAGAACCATTGTTATTATTTGCAGCGGAGCTCAATTGAGTAGTCTCTTCTGGGCAATCAGCAGTTGAAGTCAATGTGCTCATTAAGGTGACTTTTGTAGTCGTAGTACCTTCTTGCTCGTGTTCACCGTTTGATGTAGCCACTGTGGAAAGGGATGTTGTTTCTTGAGTAGCTTCAGACTCAGGACAACTGTTAACGTACTCTGTAGATGTTACCATTTGTGTAGCTGTGGCATCGTACGTTTCGGATACATCAGACTCTGGACAGGTAGTAGTGTACTTAGTGTTCATATCTTCTTCTGTAACAGTAGTGTTGTAACCTGGCGAAATCTTAGTTCCCGTGCATTCAGGACAATCCGTAACAGTAGCAGTAGTGTTATATCCTGGGGAAACATTGGATACCGTGCATTCAGGACAGTCAGTGACAGTAGCCGTGGAAGTGTGGCTGGTTGTAACTGTAGTGTTACTGAATACTGGTGCTGAGTCAGTAGGTTTAATTTCAGAGCTCAAGGTGCTACTAGTAGAATTTGACACACGCATTGGTGTAGATGAGACAGATGAGTAACTAGTAGTGTCATCTGCGACCACAACGGTAGAGCTAGAACTGGTAACGGGAACAGAAGATTCAGTTTCAGAGGAACTCGATGGTGCTTCACTAGAAGCAGGTGCACTGGAACTTGAAGTAATAGAAACAGACGATGGAGTACTAGAGCTAGAACTAGAGCTAACACTAGAGCTCGATGATGGAGTACTCGAGCTAGAACTAGAGCTAGAGCTGGATGATGGGGTAGTAGAGCTAGAGCTAGAGCTGGATGATGGGGTAGTAGAGCTAGAGCTAGAGCTAGAGCTAGAGCTAGAGCTGGATGATGGGGTACTAGAACTAGAGCTAGAGCTAGAGCTAGACGTTGAAGAGGAAACAGTAGGAGTAGCAGTAGTGGAATCGCTTGTACTGGCGCTACTTGAAGCAGCCGTTGTGCTAGAAGTAGTAGAAGAACTGGAAACTGGGGTAGAAGAGGAAGAAGACGAGGTCGAAGAGGAAGAAGACGAGGTCGAAGAGCTTGAAGTAGGTAGAGCAGCCTCGATAAGTGGAACTATTCTGGAAGAATACCATGGCAATTTTGTCAATAGTTCTTGAACGCCCACGAAATCAACTTTTGAGTATAATGTGGTGTAGGATGTGTCCTTAGGGTTCCCTGCCAAAGCCATACCAATGTCTAAGACACCGGCTGGCATGCTAGTCAAAGACACACCCGAGCCTGGTTTCATGGATAAAGTGATGTAGTCGCTAAGGTGAGCGCCAACATCGGTTAAAATGGCATTTAATTCGGCTACTTGTTCAGCGGTTTGAGCATGAGCAACAGCAGCTGCGCCCGCTAGAAGTAAACAAGCGTTGATCTTCATCCTATTGTATTGGTTTAACTTATTAAATGTCAATAAGAATATTACTTCGAAAGCACTGAATAGAAGTTGGAAACAGAAGGCTTATGTTCAAACCAGTACAGGGTTCAGGCACTTCTTATATATTGATTCAAAACATTCACAACATATTATAATGTCCATCTAATGTAGGCTGTTAAAAATTAACCAACAACTCATCGTTAAATTCATTGATCGTTCAACATCATCGCTACCAGAATTAAAATTGTCACGTCTTTTGCAATTGCACCGTTGGTTCGTATCTCTTTAGCTCGTTACAATGATTAAGACATGGAAGAAACCTCTCCACTCGCATGTCGCTATTTTGGTATCTTTTCAAAAGAGGAAATGTCGTTTAGTCGTCTCTTGGCGTAAAGAAATAATATCAACACAGATGCAACAGTTTCGTTTTTCGTGGAGAAGTAGCTCATCTCAACCTACTAGACGATTAGTGCTCAAGCTTGCACTATGTCTATTACAGATAAGAAAAGAAATATCTTGGGGTGCCCGTGTCACCTCGTTTCTTGACATAAACAGAAACAATTCACCGAGTACGCAACCTTTTTACGCTAAACAAACCCTTCAATGAGCATTTACAAAGTCTAAACCCATGCTTTACGATCACTCTTTACTAGTCGAGATTGGTAATTTGTAAACATGATCCAATGTCGCTCACAATGAATCCACAACAATAAGATGCAGGACCCTGCCCATCGTTACTTTGCATGGAGTATTTCGCATCCTTTCCCCTTCTGTGGGACTATTGTTAGGTCCATAGTGTGTTTAACAATTTTTTTCTCGGAGCGTGTAGAAGTCGTTTATTCGTTCTTAATTTTCAAACGCCAATTTTTCGATAGCGCAGACATGCATTAGATTATTATAGCTGGGTGTCGTTTGCAACTTTTGAAGCTGATGTGAGCCTCGTTCTATGTGTTTGGATTATCTGTCGTGATTCGGCCTTTGCTCTCGCTTGCAGAGATGAGAAAAGCTTGTATTACACACTCACGAACTCATGCGTATTCAGCTTGTTCGAAACGAACCAAAATCTATAATGCACGCTTTGGGCCAACCCATAGCTGCCTGGGAACCACCTGATAGCTAGTCCAAGAACAGCGTAGAAAACTCTGTAGTTTATCTTTCTCTTGCTGGCTAAATGACGTAAACATTAATGAGTGTATCATCGTTTGACGATACACCCTCGGGTCACACGAGACCTTGCGCGTCCCTTCATCTTGCCGAGTTCATATTGAAAACACAAGCCCTGTCCTGTACCAAACCCATTTGAATTGTTGAGGAAGTTTTGCTCGTGGGGTTACATCATTTCTAAAACATGTAACATGCGAGGACAATACGTCTGAAAATATAGTGACCTCGGGGTAAGAACCATCAAGGTCACGGTCTTCGATGGGATTGATATCAATATGTGCCCTGCTTGTTGAAGTTAGGGTTTTGAAAAAAAAAAATTGAAAAATTTAATCTACTATCCCTATCTTCCCATTAAATGATAACCATCACTTCAACGGTTATTGTTGCTACATTGGGACTTTTTGTTCAGGCCAACAGTGCGATCGTACATTGCTAGTAATGTATAACTCTTTCCAAAACCAGAATACTGGTTACCCTATGGGGAATGGGTACTATCAGCAGCCTCAACAGCAGGCACCTCCGCAACAACAACAGCAACCACAGCAGCAGGCACAACAGTTTTATTCGACTAACGGCCCTAGCCAAGACTACCAAGGGATGCAACAGCAACAGCAACAGCAGCAGCAAGCTATGCCATCACAATTTGGGCAAATGGGTGGGGTTCAGAGCCAACAGACTGGATTCAACCAAATCAATCCAAACGGGTACCAATCTCAACAACAAGCTCCTATGACCCAACAGCCACCCAGTGGACCTAATGATTATTACATGCATCACCAGGCGTCTCATATTGCTGCGGCCACCGCAGGGTTTGCTAACCAGCCTCAGTTGCAACAACCCACTCCAATGCAGCAACATCCTCCAGTGATCCAACAGACAACAGGCGGTGTCACTTCTGTGGGGTCAATTCAACCTCAAGGCACAGGGTATTTTACAATGGCACCACAACAACCTCAATTGCAACCTCAAGGCACTGGGTTTGTTCCTTTAACGCCAACGTCACACCAACAAACGGGCGGACAAACCAATATGCAGCCTTTGCTACCTCAACAGACTGGATTTTATGTCCAGCAGTCTCAATTACCTTTGGAACCATTGAAGCCTACGGCCACCGGGTTTGTTAACTCGTTTGCCAACAATGGGCTCAACACGGATGTAAAGATCCCTGCCATGAGATTATCTTTCATCACTGCACAGGACCAAGCCAAATTTGAAAAATTGTTTAGATCTGTGGTGAAAAGAGGCTCTAACACTATTACTGGTTCTGACTGTCGTGCCATTCTATTGAAATCCGGATTGCAACCATCTCAATTAGCCAAGATCTGGGCGTTATGTGACACTACTAGAGCCGGCGAATTACTGTTCCCTGAGTTTGCACTTGCTATGCATTTGATTAATAATGTCTTGCAAGGTGATTCCATTCCATATGAGCTAGAATCTAAAGTGAAAAATGAAGTATCGAGTTTCATTGACGCTATCAATATGAGTATCGCTTCCAGCAACAATGCTGTAATGACTCCGTTTGATGATTTAATGCGTGGTAACTCACAGACTGTCCAACAGTTCCCAACGGGATTAATGCCTCAAACCAGTTTTGGTGCGCCTTTGCAAAACCAATTGACGGGGGGAGCATTACAACCACAAAACACAGGGTTTATGCCGCAAACAAGCTTTGGGATGATGGGGCCCCAAACAACTGGAGGTCCCTTAATGTCACAGATAACTGGTGGCGGTATGATGCCGCAGACAAGTTTTGGAGCTGCTCCATTGGCAGCACAATTAACTGGTTCAGCAGGAGCTATGATGCAACAGCAACCACAACTAACGGGTGGGATGCCACAATTATCCTTTAATCAGCAACAGATGCAACCGGTACAACAACCAACAGGCGGTGCCTTAATGCCAACGCCAACTGGTTATTTACCTCCAGCCAATTTCAATCCAACCATGCCTTTGGTATCTCAGAAGACTGGGTTTGGAAACAATGAAATCTATTCCCAAGCGAACTTGATGAATAACAATTTGAATAACAACGCTTTTAAAGTCAATCAAGAAGAACAAGACACTATCTCGTCAGAAGAAAAATCTTTGTTCTATAAAATATTCGAAACTTATGATACTGCCAATAAGGGAATCCTAGATTCTCCTACTGCTGTTGAGATTTTCAGAAAATCTGGGTTGAACAGAAGAGACTTGGAGCATATCTGGAACCTTTGTGATATCAATAACTCAGGCCAATTGAATAAACAAGAGTTTGCGTTAGGTATGCATTTAGTTTACAGAAAGTTGAATGGGAAAGAATTGCCAGCAAGTTTACCTGCTAGTCTGCAACCTTCAAGTAACCGTATTTTAGACAACTTGAAGGACCAACTAAAGAGCTCTCCAGGCAAGGAGGCTGCCGTGTCTACTACAAATGCTTTAAATTATAAGAATAATGACGATGAAGACTCTTTACCCAATTTCAGAAACCGTAGAAAGAATTTCTCTCTTAACGCTGAGCCTGCCTCTAGTCCAACTACCGAAGATGTTGCTACCAAATACCCTGACATTTCCGGCTCTAACTCTACACAGACTGTGCAACAACCAACTGTTCAACACACAGATCCTGTCGCTTCTACTACTAGTGCCCCAGCGACTGCCAGTTCCGGTAACGTGACTGGCGAGTTGAAACGTATTGAAGAACTGAAAAATCAGATCAAGACCGTGGAGGTTCCATCTACTGTTGACAATTCTTCTATTCCTGCTGACTGGAAAGTTAAATTGGACACGATCGTGGCCAAGGTACCTTCTTTATTCAGTGAAATTTCTGAAATAGACAATGCCCTTACAAATGCTAAATTAGAACTGGTAAAATTGAAGAGCGGTTCTTCTATTGTTGGGTCAGGTCCTAATGGAGAGATAACTGAGAACGACAGAAAGAAAGCTAAAAGCAGAGCCTTGCTAAAATCGAGAATGGCCGCTTTGACCGGAAAATCCACCGAATCATCCGATGATAACTCTGACGCTTACTCTGCCGAGCTTTCCAAGATTAAAGATGAATCTAAAAAAAATAAAGAAGTTATCCAGGATATCAGAAGCTCCATTTCAGACATTGCTGCTTCCTTGAAATCTTCAATGACCGGGAAAGCTATTGATAATGAAGGCGGCTCCTTTGAAAGATGGGAATTTGGTGTTGGATTAGAAAATGAGGTTCTTGAATTTATTAAACAGTTGAACACAGTCTCTCATACAAATGTTTCTAAGGCACAAAGTAATACATCAACCTCAAGTATTAACGAACCTGCTGGATATTCGCAGTTTAAGTCATCAGAAGAGAGGGCTGCATACTTAAAGGAACAAGCTCAGAAGAGAATGAAGGAAAAACTAGCTAAATTTGGCTTGAGCAGACGTGATTCAGATCGTTTCAAAACTGATTCACCTTCTGCTACTACGTCTTCTTCACCATTTAAAGAAGAACTTCGTTCAAAAGATACAGTGAAGAATGAAAGCGTGAAATCTAACGTGAACCGTAATGTACAAGCACCACAGGAGGAAGAGGAAGATGAGGAAGAAAAAAAACTAAAAGAAGAATTGGAGCAATTGAAATTGAAAAAGAAGACTGAGAAGGAAAAAAGATTAGCCGAGTTACGTAAACAAATTGAGGATGCGAAAATGGAGGAACCAACTCCAATGGCAAATGTACGGGAGCAACCTACGCAAACGCCTCAATCTGCTATCAACAGCTCTACACCTGCGTTTGCAAATGCATCTCAGAACAACTCCAGCGTAAGTGTCAATTCACAATCAGAAAGAAAGGGCCAATTTTTCAAGCCAGCTCCTTCTTTGTCAACTAGCTCCTCGTTTGATGCAAGAGCCGCCGAGGCCCAACGGAGAAAACAGAGAGGACTACCTTCTGAGAGCGATGAAGACGACGGTTGGTCTGATGATGAACAACAAGGTACAGCAGCGCGTAACCAGACAGATAATACTGGTACTGCTGGGCAGGCTTTGAACTCCGATGTCGGATTTAATGGACCATCTTATGGGACTGCTCAGAACACTGTCCCAGCTGCGTCTCCAATCCCACAAATGAATCAAGAGTCCCATGTAGCTCCAATTGCACCTCCAATCCCACAGATGAACACGGAGGCTCCTGCTCCTGTAGCTCCAATTGCACCCCCAATCCCACAGATGAACACGGAGGCTCCTGTTCCTGTAGCTCCTCCATTACCTCAAGTAAGTGCTCAATCCCAACTGCCACCAGTCCCTATTGCTCCACCTTTGCCAACTGTTCAAGCAGACTCTTCTATCTTACCTCCACCCCCAAACCTATTACACTCTAGTGATGATCAACATTTGAACGCCAATCAACATAATGACTCTGACGATGTTTTATCCATACCAGAATCTGTAGATTCTGCTGCTGGAACCTACCAAGATCTACCACCTTCTGGAATCCCACCTCCACCTCCATTACCATGAATAGCTAAGGACTTGGAAAAAGAAAATTTTGTCTTGATATGTACATTATCCCATATGGCTCTATTCAGAACTATATAATAAAGAGATGAACCCAATATCTGGGCTATTAAAGAATTTTACAAGCACATAACGCTCTGCTCTTGGCATCATACAGTTGTCTTTTCTACGCGACTTGTTAAAATGTCACTAAAATCGTTAGATCATATGACTAGTCATCCAATTAAATAAACTTTGTTGACAATAATAATAGTTTCACTTAGGTCCATCATCAGTAATCTTAGTTGTATACATTTCGAGGTAAGTCTCTCCGCGCTGCTTAAAATTATCTAATGTCTAGTTTTCCATTACCTTTGCAACTTTTGGAATTCACTACTTGTGATGTGAGTGATGGGTTGTTAAAATGCTATAAGATACCCACAGGGGGTTATTTCCCCAATATAACCTCTCGAAATCGTGCCTCTCATAAGACTGTGGCTGGTAAAGCTTATACAGTGTTGTTTGCACCTAATGATGATCCTCGGCCAGCAGTCAACTATATTGACACTGTGCCTGAAGATTCTGTACTGCTGATCGCAACAGAAAGATCTTTACAAAGAACCAGCGCACCATACACTTCTGTTGACCAGGCAATGTTTGGTGGGCTCATGGCAGCAAGGGCAGAGTATTTAGGCGCTAAAAGTGCTGTAATCTTTGGAAGAGTCCGAGACTTACCAGAATTAGAAACGTCAAACCTTGCTGTGTTGAGTTACGGTGTTGGATCCTGTGCCTCTCAAGGTTCAGTGAAACCCGTGGCAGTTAATATACCTTTAGAAATTCTTACCTCTGATGGTTCTTTACAGACAATCAGACCCAACGACATTATCGTTTCGGACATACATGGCGTAGTGTGCATTCCGCACAATATAGACTTAACCAATTTAGTGCATTACATTGGAAAGTCTATCGAAGCAGACGAGCTAGTCATGGAAGACATCAAAGCAGGTCTCCCTGCAAAGGAATCGCAGGCTGCACGAAGAAAAGTCTTAGAACAATACTTATCAAAGAAACTCAATTCAACTTAGAGCTTGACCTCATCGATACATATATACATACACATACACATATCTAGATACCTTACTGTAGCGGTCGACTTAAGCGGAGTAATTCAAACGGAAAATGTCGTTGAACACATAGTAAGAGCTGCCTTCTGGAATCAAATGGAACACCTGGGAGAATCTTTGAGGGTTTTGTTCTTCATCAATCAAAAGATCACCAGTGATCATCACTAGGACATCTCCATTAGCAGAGGCAGGCTGGGCGTCCAAAGTTGTGATTCTGTGGGATACCCTTTGGAATGGTAAAGAGACAAGTTTCTCCACAATAGCCTTGGCACCTTGTAATTGAGTCGTTTCAAAAGTCAACATAGATTCGTCCCTGTACAGATTCCCCAATTGGGTTCTGTCGGAATCGAATTGGTTGTAATAAAATTCGGTGAATTGTTGTGCTAAAGCGTTAAAATCCAATGACATTGCTACAAAGTGGTACGACGGCGAATACAGACCAGTAGCTCCGTTTCAAGGACAGGGAATAGCACGTAACTCGAGTGCTACTTCAACATCTTTTCGTTTTTTTCACAGAACACAAGACAGCGGTATCGTTTTGGACGCTGCGAGAAATAAATAAATAAATAGTACGGTTTGACCTTTACCACCCAGTTCACGAGGTTTGAATTCGGGTCTTGTACTTAGAATACGGACGGATAGTGCCCTTTCATCATAATTCCTTGGGCGTGATTTTACCTGTCGAGTGGCAGATAAAAACAATAACCTTCGTTTAGGCCGCTATGAAGAGCTCGATTTCCCCTTTTAAGCGGAAGTCGAATTCTCACAGTAGAGAAGCCTCTTTGGATGAGCACATTTCAAGTTCCTTTTCGCACAGGAGGACGGCCAGTGCAGGTGGGAATCCTCCCGTCTCCGCCTCAAATCCTACACACAAGAGAACCACTTCCCGGTCTTCCAATTCGTCTCAAAACTCGAATTTTTTGGCAGAACAGTATGACAGGGATCGTAAAAACATCATCAAATACTGTTTCTCAAAACCTGATCCAAAGACTCAGCAACCCCCCAACAATTATATCACACATGTTAGAATCATTGAGGACTCTAAATACCCGAGTTCAAGACCTGGACCGGACACCAAATTGAAAAACAAGAAGAAAAGAGTATTAATTCTCACGGCGAAATCTCTAGATTCAAGTGCCATTGAGTTACATAAAGCTCGTGAGAATGCCGATGGGTCGTTCCAGATTGGTAGAACTTGGAAGTTGAAGACTTTAACGAGGATTGAAAGAGATTTGGAAATTCCTGAAGGGTTCTCTCTAACTATTGAGAAAAGATATTACTGGGAAACTAATTCTGCCAAGGAGAGAACTGTTTTCATTAAGTCCCTGGTCAAAATATTTAGTCAAGTCTTTGATGGCCATGTACCTGAACTGGTCAATTGGGACTTATCTCTTTTTTACTTAGATGAACGAAGTTATGAAAGAGCCGTTATCATCAATGGTAAAAAAAATGAAAGTGTCCCGATGAAACAAACTGAGGAGCGTCCACCCGTGATGTCCAATTCAAATAATATTGTTCCTCAAACGATCAATATGCATTCGGACCAACAGGCACAGGATACACCCATGCAAAATGCACCTTCTAGTCGAAGACCGCAACATCCAGAACAGGATCCCATATCTGTTATGCAGAACCAAAATGTACAACCGACTCCTCCTACTATGGATTTCAATATGGGAGGACCAACTTTGAATAAAGCTCCTTACGGTGGGAAATTCTCGACATTAAATGAAGTGGATAGGAAATCACAACGGAATTCATTGGTGAGATCTTCTCCGTCCGTGGCGGACAATAATGACTTGGATTTTGCAATGCATTCAAGCAAAGATTCTGTTGTGTCGCCGCAAAAATTCTCCAATACAGTCACCCCGGTGACTACAAAGTCTAAAGCAAGAAATGAGAGTAATAACTCCACTGCTTATGATAGCCAGCCTGCTACAAGCTATTCTAATGACAAAATTAATTTGAATGCTGAGATTCGTAATGTTACAAAACAGGATGCACAACCGCGAGACGTTGCAGAGAGCAATGATTATCTGTTGGAAAACCTAAATGCTATGCTAGAAGAAGCCAATACAACTGTCAACCAAGGAAATACTCTGGGTCAGCAAGACTCACAGTTTGCTGCTAACCAATACAACTCACAGGGACTTCAACAAAGTAATATTGCCAATCCAGATGAGAAAATGGATCCGCCTGTATTCCAGCACACGGATATCAACCTTAGCACTGGAAGTCTAGATCTCAACGAAGCCCCAATAACGATCAATTCTAACAGTGGGCAGCAATTAGTTGATGAAAATGCGGACAATCAAATGCTAAGAAATGAGGCATTTGGTGAAGATGTTGATTTCAATAACACTATTCCTGCTGAAGAAGAAAGACAGAATGAACCACATGAGCTGTCTTTCGAGAAAGATGACGAAGTTCGTTACAGTAAAGTGATGGAATCTCCACACAAATACCATGAAGTCTCAACTATTCAGGAAGAGGACAGAAGCTTCTCTAAAGAAGCAAAGAAAGAAGTTGTGGAAAAACGTAAAGCTGCGCCTGAAACCAAATTATTATACATCAATAATGAAGCCGTACTTGAAACATTAACTGACATTAATTGGGAACCTGGTGATGATGCAAGCAAATTGTTAGCTAAATTGGACTCTAAAATTTCAGAAACTGAGCATTTTTTCAATACATCGCTACTATCATTAGATCAACTGGGCCGTACTTTAGAGCCTTATGGAAAGAGTGTAGAGGAAGAATGTGCTAAGATTAATCCTAATTTCTCTCTATTTTTAATGGAGCTGAATAACTTTTCATCTGATATTGATTACGTGGAGACCCAACACAATGGGTTGCAGATTGAAAGTGCGAACAAAAAACTGCTGTTTACCACATTGTCTGGGCTGCTAAGTGACCTGACTTTAGACGAATCGACGTTACAAGAACTTTTGCAATGCCCAATTAGAGAGAGAAACATTCCATGGATAGAGACACAGCTAGTTTCATTATCAAAAGCGCTAAATACTATAAAAGGAGAAGAGACTAAAGATAGATTTGCATTGAAAGATATGGAACCATTGAAGCAACGAAGAAATTATTACGAAAAGGTTTCGAATTTGTTTTTGGAGCGAGTGGTTGAAGAAATGGGAACTATGTTTGCTAATATCAAATATGATGGAACATCAAGCGAACAGTTAATTAGTATTTTGCAACGGTTCCTTAGCTTTTCATCCCTAATTTTATTCTGCAAAGAGGCTTCGTCAGATGCATATACTGCAATAATCAACAAATGGAGCTCGAGCATACAGACAGTCTACAGCGAGATATGGGGAAGAGCAGTCATAACTTTAGATAACTTAACCAGAAAATTAGATGTAGAGCAAGGTATCGGGAAACAATATGGAGAAGAAAGGCTAACTAAGCAATGGGAAAAATACAAGCACTCAAAACAAGTGGAGTACGATGTGCCGCTTCAGAAAGGATTATTAGAAGAAGTACAACATATCTTCCAGTTCATTGAGCAACATAGTACAATTTACCAGAATTTCATCGATAATTTCTTCCATATCACATCCTTAGACACCTTTAGCTCCTTTGTTACAAAATTTCCAGATCCCTCAAGCAGAGTCGTACCTTTATCCTCTGTGTCACCTATTGACTCAAATAGAAGATCTGCAAGCACAAAAATTAACATAGTATCTAAGATATTCCAACCTATCATCAGCGAGTTATCAACATACCTAACAGAACTCTTTAAAGTGAACCAAACAGTGTTTCCATCGATAATGATCATATTAGAAACAAGAATCAAGGAACTAGAAGGTTCCGACCAAGAATTTTTGTTTTCAGTTTTCCTAAAGATATATAATCAACTGAAGTTACAGTGGAATGAATTTACAGATGAACAACTGCTGTATATCGAGAGAATAAATGTCAACAATGCAAGCAAGAACGTATTACCAGCTGTACTTGGTGTGATTCTTTTCACCAAAAACATCGAAGATTCAACGCACTTCATTTCCCAGCGAATCAAATTAACCGATTCCATGGCATTAGAATCGTCCAGCTTAGTCATAGATGCATGCAGTGAGCTATGTGCGAGTGTTATTAAATATCTGAACAGAAGGCAAGATAAAACGCCGATGGACAACATAACCAAACAAGATAACAGCGAGGATGAATTATCAGAACCTATCACCCTTCTGATAAATCATAATTTACTTATTGAACTGTTGCATATATTGAATGTCAAGATGGACGGTAGATTAGATACAGCGATCCAAAACAGTACTAAAGTGTTTGATGAACAAAAGGGTATATACGCAGAACTTCTACTAAGGGAAAAAATGCCAAAGTTGACTTCATTTGTTAACGGTGCTACCCGGGTCATGGAGAGTTATGCTAGTAGATCTGTTACTCCCGCTGTATGGGGTGCATATAGCAAGCAGAATTTACAAAGTATTCTTAGCGGGTATACTAGTAGGGACATCGCTACTCTTGTGGACAAGTTACATAAAGAAGTGGTAAGGCAGTTTACAGTCGGAGGTTCAGAGGCGATTTCCAAAACGCTCCGCGATAAAATATGGTCGTCCTTGCAAGGTCAAACTGTATCGCTATATTTGAAACTTTACACTTTGATCGATAAACAATACAAAGGAGTCCACGCCAGTTTCACCAAGAATGATATTATCACCTCATTTGAAAAATATAAAGATTAAAACATCCTGAAGTTTAATTTCTAATAGATATATATATATATATATGTTTATGGTCTAGCTTTTTTTGTTTGTATCCATAAGTCCCATTGTTGTATTTTTTTCACGTAAAATTAAATTTTTGTACAATGAGAAAAATTGTTTTAATCATCTTTCGAGTTTTCCATCGCAGAATACAGTTACTGTGCAAGCCAATTGGTCGATATAAGTAAACCGAATCGACAATATACTTTGTAGATAATGTTTAAGAAGTATGTTTTACTGCCGTTTTGCAAGAAGAAAAAGCGAGGATGATATACTAACAATTTAGCATCGAAATTATTCAAAATTTCTTTATTCTAAACTAGATTCACCAAAGAAGACGTCCATTCTCGTTCTAAAGTCAAGTCCTCTATCCAGAGGTCGCTTAAGTCCAAACTGGTAGCCCAGTACCCTAAATTAGAGGAAGTTATAGATGAATTGATACCTAAGAAATCACAGATTGAGCTAATAAAATGTGAGGATAAGATACAGTTATACACAGTGGATGGAGAGGTACTGTTTTTCCAGAAATTTGATGAATTAATCCCAAGTTTGAAACTTGTCCACAAATTCCCTGAAGCCTACCCTACAGTCCAAGTAGACAGAGGCGCTATTAAATTTGTATTGTCTGGTGCAAATATAATGTGCCCAGGGCTTACCTCACCTGGTGCTAAGCTTCCAGAAAGTCCTGGCTTTGAAAAGGATACCATTGTGGTCATTAATGCTGAAAATAAGGATAGTGCTATGGCGGTCGGTAAATTGATTATGAGCACTGATGACATAAAGAGTCTCAACAAAGGTCATGGTGTGGAAATGATCCACCACTTAGGTGATGCATTGTGGACTTTCTCTGTAGAGTGAGTTTATCGATAAAAAGAATCATTTGTATGGTTAGGAACATGTTGCAGTAACCTGTTTTTATTTTATAATTATCTTAGTGCTCCTTCGTGGATATTATGTAGCCATCTGATAAATAGGCATCTTTTAGTGTTGAGAAATCATCATTGAGAAGTTCTAAAGTATCTAAATTTGGACCTCCATACACTTCAAAGTTCAAAACACTTCTTGCCGATTTTGTGCTTAGTATTCCTTTTAAATGGCGAACAGTGAAAGAATCTAATACCAACAGTTTGGACGGTGGGCATATTTCGCTATCTTCGATAGTTAATTCTATCAGTTTAGTCTGTAACCAGGATTCGTTTCTCTCCTGTCGTATGAATGAAGTTGTTAACTGATATTTGTTGTTAAAATATTCCCACCGAGATAAAGAAGGTGGATAATTGATAGCTTTTGACTTTATTAGGGAAATGAAATACAATTCTGCGTCTTTCCGTATGCTTTCACTGATCATTGACCCATTAAACTCTAACAACTTTGAAAACCTTGGCACAAGTTGATAAAAAAAAGAGAGATCCTCAGGATCAGCAAACTCACTGAAAAGCTCCTCTGATATTCTAAGTTTCTCGAGGTTAGGAAAATAAACATTCAATTCATCAATAGATTGCCATTCTGCTATTGGGTTATTGGATAAGTCCAAGGATTTTAGACCAGTGCACACTGACGATAACATATCTGTACCATTCAAATGATTACTCGACAAGTTCAAATGTAATAGTTGCCATCGTTCAATATTCTTGGGGAAAGTCTCAAATTTGTTTTCACTTAAATGCAGTTCTTTTATTGTATTTGGTAACCTTAGCTCAATCGATTGCGATCCAATGAAATTCTTGTTAGCGCTCAAATATTCGACCGCAGGGAACATTTCTAGTATTCGGTTTAAGGTATTGCTAGATAGATCGCATTCATCTAGATATACTCGTTTGATTTGAGGGAATGAATAGCTAGCTATTTCAGGTTTCAGTGCATTAAATTTATTACCAGATAAATCAATTTCTGTTACATTCTTAGTTTCAAGTAATATTTGACATACTTCTTCGAAATCATGAAGCAGATTATAAGCTAAACTTAACGTCTTTAAGTTTTGCAGTTGAAGTCTTTTTACCATCTCTTCTCTTTCAAATGCAGTTTCAAAGGCTACCTCAATTGCCTTTAAGTTTAAGATAATTGTTTTTAGACGTTCTACATCTCTGTTGATTTTGTTCAAACGGTCAAACCCTAAACTCTCAACAACTTTTGAGCTTATAACGATGTTTTTCATTTCATTAGCTGTGCTGTCTACATATGTGTCCAGTAGAGCTTGGTAGAAGCTAGTACTCTTTATGACACCATTTGCAAATTTATCCGCTCGAATGAAAGATCCACTATTCGGTAGCCCCACATTGAAATAAGTTACACCATTGTAATCTCCGGAGTTCTTACCCCTAGAAGGATCATCCCATTCGATACCAAACGCCAGCTCTTTAGGCCATCGAGGAATTGTGCCAATATATTTGATTGTACCTAAATTTGCAGCAATCTGCACACGCTGCCCAACAACAAAATCCATCCAATACAATGCCCTAAACCACTTATGCAGTTGGATTGTTTGTTATGTAGTTACATGGTTTCAATCGTAGAGTTCAAGTTAATGTATTTCATTAACGTGTGAATGGATTCACTTAATATCAGATATATCTAACAGAAAGGCTATTAAATAAAGATTTCGCTATAAACTGCATACTGAAAGGAAGCGCTCTGGAATGACACAGGATAAGATATCCAGTTGTTCCAAATTTTCCCTAACCTCATGCTGACTAATTTACATAAAAAAAAGCTCTAATCCATCTTGGCATCTGCATCTTTAGCTTCAGCAATAGCATTGTCCAAAGAGCCAAAAAGTCCTTCTAGATCAAATTCCTTAGACCATTCAGAAACAATAGTAGAGCTCTCAGTCTTGGCAGGAGCCTTGGATGTTCCTGTATTAATAGTGGAGGATTTGGCATCTTGCAAAGATTTAGAAACTTCTGAGGAAGCATTTGGTAATACCCAACCATAGAACTTACCATCTCTCCAATCGCTCAATACAGAAAGCCCGGCACTAGTTAGATTTGGGATACCGCCTTTACTTAATCTTCCTCTCTTCCTAGCCACATGGATTAAGAAATGTTTAGTAAACGTCTCAGCATCGTTAGCTGGAATTGGAGGTAAATCATAGAAGGCTTTGAAACTGTCCGTCATTTCATCCGAAGACGAAAGACGTTTGACTAACATAAGCACTGATGGATATGGATCGATAATGTACTTTGGAGGCAACGCACTTAGTAGGGCGAGTTCTGCTTCCTGCTGGGTTTTACTCTTCTTCCTTGAATCAGATGGGAAGCAGATACCAGGAGAATCTAAAATCTTTAATTTGTTATCAATCTTGACTTCTCTCAATGAAGTCGTGACACCTGCTTGGTTACCCACCGGGCAGACGTTGGAACTACCACCACGACGAGAAGTTAATGCATTAATAATCGATGATTTACCCACATTTGGGTATCCGATCACACCAACAACAATGGATCTCTTAAGATTGCTATTATTGGCATATGTTTTCAAAGCATCCAATAAAGCTGTTGATGTTACAGTTTGTGTCAATTTCTTATTAAAAGACGAAGCGTTTGTAGCCCCGCTAGCAGCACGTAATGGAATTGTTGGGAAGCTTGATTTCAAAACATTTAGCCATTGGTCTAAAACGTATGGGGGGACTAGATCAACTTTATTGACAATTAGAATTAGACGCTTACCTTGACTTTGCAATACAGCTTGTTCTACCTTTCTAGACCTTGTGCCTTCTGGATCTCTTGCATCCAAGACGTATAAGATCACATCAGAAGCATCTACCACACTCTTAAAGATCTTATCATATGCCTTTCTTGATTTCTCTAATTCAGTTTCACCCTCATCTTCAGATATCTCGATTTCAATATCATGCACATCTAAATCAGCAGGATCCACCATTCTTGTGCCATGGCTTTCAAATTCATCAGCAGCTTGCTGAGCCGAGGCCATCAAGGCAGCTAGCCCATCTTGACCGTCATCTTCAAACTCTTCCTCCATAGCATCGTTGTCCATATCCAATCCATTCCGTTTGGCTTCTATTTTTTCTTGTTTCTTTAACGCTCTCTCTTCTAAATCCTTCTGCTTCCTCATCTCTATTTCTTCTAGAATCTTAGCTTTGTAAGGGAAACTGGATGGAATACCAGGATCTTTCTTGTGTCTAGATTTCCAGGTTGGGTCTGTCTTAGCAAACTTTCTTTCTTTCCTACGTTGAGCAGTGGCTTTCTTTTTAATCCCCTCTCTCATACGAGTAGATGTCCTCTTTGATGTACGCTTCCGAACCTTCATTTTCTCTTACAGTGTTACAGCAGTTGAGAAGTGAACGAGTCTTTGCTTCAATTACACAATATGTGGGTTTGTTCACTAAGAAATCTTCTTAATAGTGATGAAGCTCATCGCATCTCTTCAAATTCCAAATCCAGAAAATTTTCATTTATTTTTTTTACATAGAAATTTTCAGTTAGTATGCAAAAGTGATCATCACATCACGTTAAATATACGTAGTTACAGATACAATTGATATGGACATATAGAGTACAAGAAGAGTACAAACTTTATTGCAATTGGGCCGGAAAGCGATATTTCACTATGTTCTTGAATCATACTTCGAAAAATCCGCGAGAGCAAATGATGTTTTCAATTCCTTCTTGAACATTGATCGCGGTAGATTTCTCTGTGATTGAGGTCTTATATGTTCTTGGTCTGCAGCATTGAATGTGTCCTTTCCATTTCCTCCTCTCAAATCATTACTTAAATTGAACATACTCTTGCTCCTTAGCTTAAAAGCTTCCCTGCCCATAAAGGAAGTGTTGTTTGAACCTACTCGCCCCTCCTCCATATGTATAAGATCATTTTCTAACCTGACATTTGACGAATCGAATAGCTTTGAAGACACACAGTTAACAATGTGATGAAGCTTCGAAGCTGGAACAAATTTTTTCAAATGGGCTCTAAAAATGATGAGTTGCGAAAATAATATCATAGCCATAAATATCTTAAACCAAAACCCAGTTGCAGAGGATGAGTTCAGTGGTGCCGAGAGCATTTCACCGAAAGTTCCAAAAATAAAACTTTTCCCTTGCTTTTCTATCTGTAATTGGCTAGGTGAGAATCCAACTTTAATGGCTTCATCGCCTCGTAAAACCGCAGCCGAAGCGTACAAAAGGATTCGACCTAACGTCCAACTTAATTCAATATCGTTAACTTTAGATAAACTTTGAAAATTTGGATGATTGTTTGTGCCGTCTGGCTCAATCTCGTTGTGATTACCTTCAGTTGGTAACCCAAACCCCTCATGCAACATGCTAAGAATCCATACACTTTTAAAGCATGAACTACCCAACATTTCTGGAGAATTACCGTTGTATTTACCAGCTTTACTGGCAGCTAGGATATCCGTCCAGTCTGTGCTACAGAATTCTTTAACACTTTTGAAATACTTGTCATAGTCATATTTACCACCTAGCTCAAATACATCATTTGGAGTATACCAAAATTCAGATATACCAACAAATTTGTCTTGCCCAAATGTTATCTTAGGTGTATGGATGCCGTTGAAAAGGCATGGCTCGTCAGAACACGGTATGTTTTTTAGTAGTAAAGGATACACTGATTTCTCACATTGGGCAAAGTCACCAAGCCCAACAATATCAAATAATTTATCCTTAAAAGAAAATTCGTATCTATAATGTTTTGGGGAACATGGGTCATAGATAGTTGTGGTGGAAAAGTCATCCTCATCATATCTATTTGTGTTCTCGGGCAAGGCGTTTATTAGAAGTGCTAAATATCTGCGTTTGGCCTCATTAGCTCCAAATCCTAGCCAAGTGTTAACAGATACATTCCATTTCTGAACATTACCGTTCACAGTTTTCATATAGATATGAACCATATCTTCTGCGTGCTTCTCCGTTTCCTCAGCATCAGTTGGTGCAAATGCAACTTGAGAAGATGCGCCCCCCATATCCATGAAACCTAAGGTGAAATGCTCATTAGAAGTTATGTCAAAATTATCAAAGTGCCCTTCCAAGTAATTCAAACCTAGCCAACCGTATACCCCTTCCGTTTCCCCGTCAATGATTTGCAGCTGCGAATCACAATCCTGAAACAAGAAATCTTCCTTCTTCTTTATGCTATCACACAAGTTACCTAGTATTTTCTGTCTTTTCTTAGCTGGTAATAGTCTCATTCCAGCAGTAGCTTGGATAAAAATAGGAGTTTCTTTAATAAGCTCTTGCGGTATTATGTTTTTAGCGAATGCCAGAAGAGGCTTAATATGATCATTATAAGCATTCTGTGGCACATCTTCAAAACTAGAGAGACCAGGAGACGTCTTCAAGGTCCATTCAGGCCTGTGCTCTATTTGAGGTACAGAATTCAAAGTTTTCTCATCTGCAACCTCGAAATCAATTGATGTTGGGTCCTGCCATTTATATACAAATATTCGCGACCCAGACGACCCCGCATCAATTACAATACCATATTTATCAGTGCCAGTCATACTGTTAAACAATCAAGGAAATGAGCTTGTTACACTATCTCCAATGTTAGTCTCTATTTCATCAAGTGACCCTTTCGGTCGCTACAAATTGAGCTGCTCATCATTATAGTTAGTCGCCAAAATTAACAGCTAAGTCCAAAGTCCTTACAAATACTTCAAAAAAAATAAAATAAATCATTAAGTTAATTTAGTATATACATCTGATATTCGGAAGGCGTACACAAGTGATATACGTATTAAGTATAGATAAATAGACTTAATATTTTTAATTATCACATGATGTAAGAACTTTAGGTATCAGTATTTTGTGTTTTCTGATGTATAATTTGGGCGGAGTTCATGATTAATGTTTTACCCCGTCACGCAGCGTTAAGGTGTATCCACAATATTAAGCGCTATGTTCTCCAACATTACGACTTGGTTGTTAATACACAGAAGGTATCAAGAATGACAATATATTCATTTTACATGACTACTGTATCACTTTCAGCTGGATCCAACTGGATGACTGCACTAGTTACTATTTTCAAGCGAGCCCCAAGTTAATTAAGTAAATAGTTCAATCGATCTTATATGTGGCGAACACTGTAGAACAGTTTGTCTAAATTCGTAAATATTCATGTCTAATAACCTGGAAATGGTGATATAGAACCAACTGTAAGGGCTAATTGTATTGAAGTAAGCTTTTGTCGATGTATTCTAGGTAATAATTCCAAATTGAGAGTCGCCAGTACCATCATATGGTAATATAAACAGATGATGTCTGTTATGTACATTCGTCTAAAAATGTTTCTGGTGAACACTTCTGCAAAATATGTTGATAATAGTAACAGATATTCAAGCATTTTAGTACTTGGTTTGTAACTCTTTCTCTTTTGCTGTAGAAGTCAGAGCATACGAGTGCAAAACATCATCCAAATATGAGTTTGACTAGATGAGTTTAGCATATCACACTGTAGAGGTTAGGTTTCAGATGCATTGCACCCGTCCAGAATTTTCTATAAAGATAGAAAAATGACGTGAGTCATTTGACTTCGATAAGATGTTTTTCGAAAAGCGTAGTGTTTAGCAAGTGTCTAGTAAGGGTGAAGTTGAGCAGCGATATTTTTAGAAAAAGTAGTTCATCTAAGACTCAAACAAAGGTACATTGATTCTGACATACTTCTACGGCACGTATATCTTCAAAAGCTGTGCAACAAAATCTTTTTTTCAAAAAGGAAAACTCAATTTTCTGAAGAGCACTAGAAGGTTCAAATTAGCTGTCTAATTACTCTATTCAGATAAAAGTTAGAACAGGGTTCAAGGTACAGAGAATAATTTGCATCCATATTAAATTGCACTTTTAACTGCATTTGACCTGTGAGAACTTGAAGAACAGAGTATTAAAAGTTCGACTTTTGCAACTTGTATTTTTAATCACCCCCTCTACTGTCATACTTCAAATTAAAACATATTCTGAGTATATGTGCTAGCCTGATCCTACGGTAATGCTGGTGGAGCGTTGTAGCTTCATTGAAGAAACAATCACCTACAAATTCTGATAATGTTTTTGATAGTCTTTGTTATGTTACAATAGACCATACTGATCCGTATTTGATAAACTGGTAAGTTAGATACCTCTTTTACATCCTTCGAACAATAAGAGTTATCTCATTGTGATTGAGATTATTATGCTCTTTCGACGCAGGACTTCTAAAATGAAAAGATATTGGCATGACCTAAGGTACTTTGAAAAAATTGTGAAAAGCCTCCTTTGAAGCGATACTAGTAAGGGCTCTCGCTCTTTTACAAAGAAAGTGAGTAGCTCGTGTCTCGTTGGGATACGGTATTTATTGCTAGAATTCCTCATGCTCGCTTTTGCCATGTAACGGCCTCAGATATGACACTTCTGTATAGTCAGAGAATAAATTGAGGGAATTCACAGGCCATGTATATTGAGCCATCTGTTAGCACATATCTCAGTGTCATACCAATATTATACGTCTCTCCCTACTTCAAAAGTTAACTGTTGTGAATGATGCCTCGCTGAGGAAAGGGAACGATAATGAAAATATCTGTCAACTCGCTCCTTTTGAATAATCGTTTGACATCGATATCCACCAGTCCAAATGCTAACTATCAGAGTGTGTAGTGCCTTTTTTTCGCTGTGATTGAATCTCTTTTTCATAGAAGATCCTCGGATATTATTCTCTGGCAAGCGCCAATTTGCAATTAAAAGAAATTATCAACAATATACTATCCATTGCCTAGCTCGCCGCATGATCTGGATTTAATCTGTATTCTGGGAGGGGGCTTTTAAATTTTAAATGTGTCGATACTGCTCATACTTGTGGATATAATGATATTGCATGGTAATTTCGAGTTAGGTTATGATTAATAAAAAGAGCATACCTACATTAGAAATGGTTACCATCTCCTTCGACCCATATTATTGGAGGATTCTGCGATTGAAAAAACTTGCGACGTCACTTCAACTTGAAGATTTAGCATCTCAAACTGCTGTGTCTCGTGGTGAGATGGTTCTTCAAATTTATTTGCCACGTTTTCCAAAGAGACTTATGACAACAGGTGGTTCAAGCAACTAAATTCTAGTTGGTATCGTTTGCAGGTGGCTCTTTAGCCTGTGGCATTGTAACAGGAGTTCATTGTAGATAATGCAAAGGGCTCTGTTCACAAATAGTGATTTTTCATACTGCTACACTTCTGGAAAGAAACAAAAAAATCAAATTTTAAGGTTAATACGCTTCAGTAGTCCGCTAAAATAGGCTCTAATTTATTATTATCAATGAGAATAAGTTTCAAGAACAACAGTACTCTGAATGTTTTTCAAAAAAAGATGCTAGAATCGATTGTGTGTTGTTACGGGGATCATTAATGTGGATAGATGAGAATGTTGTGCTTTCAAGACAAGAAAAATTACTTGCTATTGCAGCTCAATTGCATACGGGTTAGTTAGTGGTTGCTATATTTTTCCCCTCCAAAATGCTATATGATCAGTTTCTATCATCATTTACATGATTATTTTACTTATCTTGCTTCAGGAGGAGTTCTCACTAAAGTTGAATCGTATTTCTTGCTTTCACGGAGGATTCAGCAACCTTCACCAGCATCTCTTCTCAATCCACCGTCCTTAATTCCATGTGTCGGATAAGCTTTAAGAATTTATAAAAGGATAGCATTTTACTTCTTTTTTAATACCTTGGAATAAAATCAAGGAGAGTTTTTACGGAGGTATGCTCCATACAAGACAGGTATGATGCTCTTTAGTTAGTTGAGCAGTTCCTAAAGAGAAACCAAAATTTTTCTTCTGGGGTGTGGATATTGCTGCAAGTACTCACTGTCTATAGTTCATTGGCTACGGAATAACCACATACAAGAAAAAGCGTAACATAATAGCTATTTGGGGGAAGTTCAAAAAGTTCATCGTGTTGCTAGATTTAATGTTTCCGTATAGCAATGAATTCTATCATATTTTCGCATTCTCAAGAAATTGAGCTTTAAAAATATTTCCCTCAAATAATAATATACACGACAACGCTCGAAACGAAATCCAGTTTTTGTGGGCGTTTTCAAAGTAGATTACGCAGGAAGCTGAAAACTGAAGACCTTTGTTTCGCAGTAGGTGTTTTGTCTTTCTTTCCCAGAGCTTCGTCGTTACTATGTATCAATACATAACTGCCTAGGATTTATCTGAAATCAAATACTTAATCAAGAGGCTCACTAGCTAAGATTTAGAGTAAAATCTAAGAGATGCCATTTAAAGATGGTACCACCATTCTCTATTTACTATCTGCGGCTGCTGCAAGCTTGTTAATAACACTACATTAGGTCATTCCTACGAAATCTAAATAAACTACTGTATCAATCTCTATTGAATGAACTCGTGCAGCAGCGAACAGTGGAGGACAAGTGTTTACTGTGAATATCCTGTAGAAAAATACTCGTACAGGTCAAGGAAATGATCTGATAATTATGTTTAATTTCGTTACACTGTTTTAAGGCCAACGTGCGTAGAAAAAAAACTTCTTAAAAATTAATAAAAGCTAATTAATACTCTATCGGGGTTATCACAAATTTCTTTGAAAGAGCTGGAGAGATTTTTTGTAATACTATTTTACAGCTGCAGTTACTAACTTGTGTTAAAGGAAAAGCTTACACGGTTAACAGCGGAAGGGCAACTGAAAAAATAGTAGTAATAATGAGAAAATAAGAACATTGCGCCATTTAAGAGGGTACGATTTTTATTTGGTGGCAATGCGTGAAACAAGATTATAACTTCTTAGATCTATTTAGTTTCTTCTTTTTTATTTGATTTGGGTACGAATACAAATCACTGCACTACTTTCTTGTCTAAAACACCAGATAAAGTTATTTAGGCTACCGGCAAGGATGGAATAAGAGGTGCAACCTCAGAAAAGAACGTAATCGATAAAGTTTTTCTAGTTACAAATCAACCTCAGAGCTTGTATTGTCGTTTATTGTATGTGAATTTGCTCTGCGACATTATTAGTGCATTGTCTTTGGTACATGTACAAAACTTCAAATACCCGGCATGGCGCAGTTATCATTATATTTGATAATTAAAGCCATTAAAGTTCCAGTAATTTTATGTCTACAGATGTGGTAATTTGACAATCAACTTTCAAATAATGTTTGGCTCTGTGCAAGGTTCTTTGTGCTGCAGTGCTATAAGATTTGTTTTACTTTTATATTTATTTCTTGGTGCATATATGCACTACTCTATTAGGTTTTTTAAACTCTTGACTTCAGAAAAAGAAGGAGAACATCTATCAACAGAAAAAGCCTTGAGACAAGAGGCCAACTAAATTCCGGAAGCCCACTATCAGTATCTACAAAAAGATCGTGTTATATATTTATTTATCGAGTATAGGCCAATGTATGCCTGTATCTTCGGTGAAAAGGCTTCAGTTCTACCAATTCTTTTGTTTAGTTTCTGTTGTTGTTTTGTTTTGTTTTTTTCTCCTTTGTTTGTTACTTAATTTTTTTTTAAATTTTCTTCAGTGTTATGTTATATACACATACATATAAATTGGCAATAATATTAACAATATAAACTAATTTTAGACTTTGATATACCGCTTATTAGGAAAAAAAGAGTTAACAACAAAGTCATATATTATATCATCGGTAGTACGACTTTAGCCTTTGCACGAAAAATTGAACTCAAAAAAAGCCGTTTGCCATTAGCCAATCCGTATAGATCTCAGTCGACAGAAAACAAAGACCTCGTCGTTTCCCTACATATAGCCTCTTTTTTCACTTTTATTTACTCAAGATCATTTCAAAACATTTGTATCACAATCGAACGTTTTTTTGTGATAGCTCTCTTACCCCTGGATAAAAGATATAATAGATCGTTTGATTTTCAATTATAGTTTGCTTACAATCTTTGATTTTTTTTTCTAAAAAAAAAACCCTCCTTCCCTCGATAAACAATCTACTGTCTGCTTTCTGTTGATTTGGATTTCGCATACGCCGGCTATTCTTTTCCCTCCACTTTTTCAACCTTATCACGACAAAAGGATATTAGTCTGAAACCACAAACTAACTTCAAACACATACCAAGATTGAAGATTTTCGAACAAGAACTGAATAGATCCTTCTTCTTCTTCTTCTTCTTCTTCTTCACCATCCAACACACCATTCTTTAGTTCCTACCTACCTACCTATACTACTTTTGGAATGGATATCGAGCCGACTTTTAAAGGTTATATAGAGGATGAGCATGATGCTTTACTAATTCTTCAAGCCATCTTAGATGGCAAATTAAAACATATTCCCAGGAGACCGTATGAAAGCGAAAGACCCTATCTGATCATATCTGGAAACATCTTTGTCTTTGTGGAAGAAATATCAGGAATTAAAAGGTGGACAGATGGAATCTCATGGTCTCCTTCGAGGATAGCTGGTAAGTTTCTAATATACCGAGAAATTGATAAAGATAATTTAAACAGCTCTTCGTCGATTTCCAAGAAGAAGACTACTTCTAAGATTAAACTACCCCCCTTGGTAGCTCCATCAAATTCTGCTAATGCTGGTAATGATATGTCCAAATTAGATAATAGGATTGGTGTTAATAAAGATTCAAATGATAATAACAATAGTAGTAATAACAGTACTGGTAATAACACCCAGGATGATTCAATTGATTTTATCAAAAGTGGTTCTTTAAAGACTACCGCCCCACTAAAATATACCGGGTTAGTAAAGAAGACTATATCAGTTAATTTGAAAAGACCACCGTTCAACTATTTTGAAAACTTCCACATTGTCTCGTACTATACTGCTGAGGATGTTAAGCAAAACCGATTGGTAACGCCAAAGGATTCTTTGTTTTTCAGAGATATTAGACCATCTCCAGAACTGGTTACTACTATGGAAAACACAACCTTAGGCAACACTAAAGGTCATAATAATAGTAACCATAAACTTATTACTAACTCTGGTACGGAAAATATCGATCTTGTCAATACTGCTGGCAGTACCCAACATCGCATTATGAACTATGGTAACTCAACTTCTAGAAAGAAAGCTCTCAACTCTAATTCATTTGATGGTTACAACAATCAGAACCCAATAGTTAACCATAATTACTATGTCTCGAATAATAATGGCAATGTAAGCAGTAATGCGGAACCTAGACAAGCAATGCTTAAAAATGAAGAATTTACCAATAATGCTGATTTGATGCATGTAATGGGAAATTTTGTTCCGCAGTCTCCAAATCCACAAAATTCTTCAAGGTACCCAATGTTGGCAAATTCATATCCGAATGTAGGTCAGTATGAATATACACAGCAGCAGCAGCAGCAGCAGCAGCAGCATCAACCACAGGCACAGCAGCAGCAGCATCAACCACAGGCACAGCAGCAGCAGCATCAACCACAGACACAGCAGCAGCATCAATCGCAGACACAGCAGCAGCAACCATATGTGCAATCATACACATATTTTTATGGGATGCCTGTGGGTTCTCATTCGTATGGTAACGAAAACCAAACTACGCCTCTAGTAAACCATAATGGGGCATCACCTACTACTGCATATTATTCTAGCAGAGAGCAGAATTCAACTTCAACGAATTCGAATGTTCAAACTAATAATTCGAATGTACCAATGAATTTTGCTTCCAATAATTTTGGAATGTACCCAATGAATATGAACGTACCGTATTATAGTAATATTCCTTACAATAGAGGAGCACCTAATGCCTCATCTACTGTACCCTACGATGTTAATACAAATATGGCTCCTACTCCTATCAGTATGAACGCCAAAAGCAATTCTACAAGTGCTAATTCAGTTGGCACAAACAAATATAATCAATTACAGGACAGCAAGCAGCAGCAGCAGCAACAACAACAGCAACAACAACAACAGCAACAGCAATATCCTTCTCAGCAGCAAATACCTTATCCAAGCACTAGCTACACGAACTTAGTACAGAATGGTGTCCAAGGTAATAGTATCCCAAGTGTTTATCAATTTCAAAACCAACATGCACCTTCTACTTCGTACACTTATTCTAATGCAGGCTACTCATCGGCTGTCACCGGAGTGACTAATGAGGTAGTTGAAAATGCCGGCCAGCTGGCATCTACCCATACTGGCACAGGTAATTCTAGCATTTTACCAAGTACTACAGGCGGGGTTGACGTTTCTAGAAACACGAATAATGCTAATTTGAATTTACCCTAAGACTATTGTCTTTCTATTGATAAGTCTTTACAAAACCAATAGTTTTAGATCATAGATCCCAATCAGAAAGTGATCTTGTTCTGAACTTGATTTCAAGTGTGGAAATGATGAGTAAACTACCGACAGTGATATGCGAATTAGTTCCAGTAATAAGTTTTTGAATCACCTTATGGCGTCAATTTTTCTAAGCTATATTTATGATTTATGTAATACTACAACGACCATTAATGAAAATCTTTGCATTGGACCCGAGTATTATTATTCTTTTTTAATTTTCAGGGCTTCTAATGCTTTAAAGTTTTAAAAAGTCAAATAAAAGGACGTGACATGATTAATGAACTAATAGTATTCTTTTAAGATTAGATATTTTTTCATAAGCATGATCAGGTAATTCAAATTTTAATAAGTTTAATTAACTCTTTATACATTTACATTCTCTTGATAATGAAATTTTTCAAACAAAAGGTGTCAAGATCCCAAGCATGTAAAGCTTATTTGGTATTTAATTTTTCAAAGCATTTTGCTTAGTAATAAAATTTTTGATAATAGTGAAGCTGGCCAAACTCAGAACAATAAATCATCACTTATTATTAAGTTTCCTTGCTTTTCCCAGTCACTCCAAATTGACAATAATAAGAGCGCGGATATCAGTTCAATCTTTAAAGGTGTATCTCTCAAATGTCAGATGAAACTGAATCATATCCAGCTGTCGCTAACTCTTTAGCTAATGTGGAACATGTAATTTTAGTCCTCTCAGGAAAAGGAGGTGTTGGTAAGAGTTCTGTTACTGTTCAGACTGCTTTGTCGCTATGCAATCTAGGATACAAAGTCGGAGTCCTTGACATCGATTTAACGGGACCATCGTTGCCCCGAATGTTCGGTGCGGAAGATAAATCTATATACCAATCTGAAAAAGGGTGGTCGCCCATAGAGATAGATACTGGTAACAAAGGGCAATTGAAAGTAATTTCGATTGGGTTTTTAATAGGTGATAGAGGTAACAGTGTCGTTTGGAGGGGCCCTAAGAAGTCTTCCATGATCAAACAATTTATGAGTGATGTGTATTGGGGAGAGATTGATTATCTGTTAATTGACACACCTCCGGGTACTTCAGATGAACATATATCCATTGTGGAGGAGCTCCGATATTCGAATCCTGATGGTGCTATATTAGTAACGACACCTCAAGCTGTAGCTGTAGCTGATGTTAAGAAGGAGATCAATTTCTGTAAAAAAGTGAACCTTGAAATTATTGGTATAATTGAAAACATGTCAGGTTTTATCTGTCCCTACTGTGCCGAATGTACCGATATATTCTCTCGGGGTGGTGGTGAAGCGTTAGCTAAGGAGTTTAATTTGAATTACCTTGGTAATATACCTATCGATCCGGTATTTGTAGAATTAATCGAAAATCAATCTAAACAGCCGGAATCCCTCAGGCAATTGTACTGCGACACATCATTGTACTCCGTATTCAAAATCATAATTGACAAAGCATTGAAATTCGATCCCACATCTGAATAGCATTGTGCAATGTTGTTTTATAAAGGATATAAATATAAGCGAAGGTTCGAACTACGACATTGTGATCTCAATAAATCTGTAGATTTCCTATTTCTTTCTTTCTTCTGAAATGTTAACCGGAAAGGGCCCTTCAGTAATGACAACATCGGTATGTATATAAGTTGATGCGGCACTGGTCTTGTTTAAAAAAGATGGCAAAAACCCGGTGCTTATCAATTTTTCAGGATGTGACTCGAGAGTAGAAACAGCAGATTGCTCTATATTACTGGATTGTTCTTGGATATTGGATGCAGATTGTAACAGCGAATCACTGATATGCAATAATTTTATAGATGTTTCCTCAACTGAATCTTTACTGCTACCCAATCTATCACTTAATAGTCCAAAAATGAGTGGATAGTGCTTTCTGCTGAAAGAATCTAATGACATCAATGTGTCTTCCTGATTGACCGCTTGAGCGTCAAGTAAATCCGCCAGATTATGAGTGATATCTTTTACTGAGGTATCTAATTCCGACATAGACTGTTCGGCCTTTTGCAATTTCGTAACTCTTTCTGTGATTATCTTTGACTTGTACCCTTCATTAGCATGTTTCAATCTCAATTTCTTCAATTTTGATTGAGAGTGCCTCAGCTTCTTAGTCGAGCTTTTCAGTTTAAGATCAAGATTTTCCATTTGCTCCAGCTCTGAACTAATGTCATGCTTTATAGTATTGTAAATGTTACAGATATCATTGTTTAACTGTTGTACTTCCTCATGAAGGTGTTTGAAGATGCATGCAAATGTGCCGTCTGATTCGTTATTAAAACTTGGAAGAGCATCATACTTTTGCAATGCCTCACTGCCACCAATAGTTACAAAAGCTGGTTCATGTTGCTGCATTACGGAGAGTGGCGAGTATATCGATTACTCTTTCATGGCTATTTTAAACATTTGTCTCTATGGAATTCAATTGAAATAAGCAAAATATGAACAAAATGTTAATTTTTAGAATATCAGTTTTCTTAGCAAAGCGCCTCTCCTGTTATGGAAAGCGTTGAAAGGTACTAAATAGTAAATATAGAATGAACCGAAGTGTCAAGACATTAATAGGAAGAACTTCAAGCATAAGCATAAAAGCTTGCAGGTGAAGGATCAGCTAGTCATGTACAAATGTAATTTTAATGGAACTAGCGGACAGCTTATGCAAATAACAGAACTACTCACGATTTAACAGAATCACAGATGACAATTCGCGCAGTGGCTGTTAATTTTGGCAGCATTGATAACTCACTCTCCATTACATTTTACTTTATTCATGAAGGATATTCAGCTGAGTCTCCCTTGAGAAGAGATGTGTGTATTACTGGAAAAAAAAAGATGATTGATATATGAAAATTCACTTTAACATCAGTAGAGAGACTTAGCAACAAATCATAAGATAAAGAAGATACCTGTATACATCCGCCACAATATGGAACAAAACAGTAATTGTAAGTATATCTGCTACTCACTTATTTGCCTTTATGAAACAATGCCATCATTGATACTAACACACTCGTTTTTTTAACAGTATTCCAAATTAAATACAATGATTTTAAGCAAACTTTAGAAGAATTACAAACGAAGATCATTGAGTTGAGCCATGATAAGGATGAGCATGGCATCGTTCTTTCCACTCTTCAAAAGACAGAACCTAAAAGAAAATGTTACCGAATGATTGGTGGCGCATTAGTAGAGACCAATGTGGAAGATACAATACCTGTACTAAAATCCAAAGAGGCCAACTTAACTGAAGCTATTGGCAAGTTGAAAAATGAATTAATCAAGGTCGCTGAAGAGTTTGAGAAATGGAAGAAAGATAATAAGATTCAAGTAGTAAGACAATAGTTGGTTTGAATCTTGAACAGCATTTCCCAGAGGAAGAATTTAAAAGCATGGTAATAGAGTAATATATATAATCTAGTTCTGAGGCGTCTTATATGTTGTATTCTAATATATTATCATTTGTAATGCTATTGTAGCTGCATCATCTATAATTGTCAATATTTTACATCTAATGAGCTTGTTGGCTTCAGTAAATATAAAACATCATATAGTCGAAGGACTCAATTCTTCTTCTTTGTAATGGTGACGGGCTTAGTACCTCTAATTGAAGTAGTTAGGAATACAATAATGAAGATAACAAAAGAGATTATTACACCAAACACTGAAGCCATATAAACCCAGGAATTGGTAATTTCCCAACTTCTCAAATATTCGTCGTTAGCTAAATGGCGAATGGTCTTCACATCAGACTCGTGAATAAAACTTAGCCCAGATCTCGTGTAGTCTGTGGCAAAAGTAAAAACCCCATGACGGTTTGGCAATTTGAAACTTCCCGTAGAATAGTATTGAACTTCAGAGGTAGCCCTGCTTGGGGTCATATTTAAACGGTAGTAAGGGTCAACCTGTCTCAATTCAAACTGGAGATCATCTGTGACAAAAGGTACCCAGTGAGCTCCATCCCATTGAGAGACACCAATATTGTAGACTATAGAATCTTCTACTTTATAAGGAATTTGATCATAAGAGGTCCCATCTTCGTGGCTATGAGACACCTCTGTGACCTTAATGACAGACTTTTCTTTAAAAGTCCACTCCAATAAATCGTTAATAATGTGGCTATTGTACTTAAAATTGCTGTCATCTATGAAATCAGTACTCCCAATCCAGGTACACCTGGCATTATTCAACGTTTGAATACTTGCAATCAAATGACCTTGAGAGCCAATAGTCCATGGACTGGCTGAGGTCTTTTTATTATTGACTGTTTCTGAAGTTCTAGACGCTTTAAGAATAGGGATCAACTGTTCACGGTTTTCCAACAAAGCTGCTGAAGAGGAACCAAATTTCAATTTATCGTTTGGCATTGCATCCTTGGAGCTCAAAATATATCTGTTGTCAAGAAACTCTTCCTTATTAATTTCAATAAATTCATTGCTTGGTAAGAAGTTATCTTGTAACTTGTAGTTCTTAGGAGAGGGATAAATACCTAATTGGTTTAAAAATGAAGTGACAGGAACTGCTAAAGAGTAAGCTGGGTTCGAAAAAACTAAAACGTTACCATCGTGCTCAATGAAACTTATCAAAGATTTAGATTGTAGTACCTTATTGAAGATCTTATTATTTCCGGTAGGCAAAATAATTAAGGAGTCATACAACCTTTCTTCACCTTTCATGAACTCAAATTGATCATCCGTACTGCTTAGCCCAAATGTCGACAAAAACTCAAAATCATAGGAACGGTTCTCTAATAATTTTTCAAAATTGGTCAAATCACCGACAGGGTTGATATTTTCATCGTGAATAATAAGGACTTTAGACCCTGTAATACTCAAACACGCCACATATTGCAACAATGCTAAAATTGGAACCAGCAGCTTCAACATGATCCACTTTTTGTTACGGTTTCTGGGGTAAGAACTCTCTCAATGGGAGCAAATACCGTCTTTGTAGTAACGGTTAGCTGTTACAATTTCATTGAAAACGTTCGGGTTCTGCAAAAAAAATAATTGAAAGCCCTGGTTGCGGGTAACAGTTTTGATGATCTTTTAGAAAGATGGAAAAAACAGGGTTTTTGTGGTTTAGACCCACCCAAGAGACGCTGTGGTTGTTTACAGATAAGAAAGATAAACTGTCAAGAGAGCGATTCGTAGCACATACCGGTGTGCCTTTTATTGATGTATGTGCTAATGTCTCATTTGCCGCTCGAAACATCCATTTTTTTAGTTTTTATCCCCACTTTCCTGAGTAGTTGTATGCGCGGTTCAAATAAAATTAGTTTGATAGCCACTTAATTTAGGCATCCGATAGCTTCGTTTCAAGCTGGTAACCAAAAGAAATAAGTTTAATGAGAAATTGCTTCTGATTTTTCTTGTGCCCGCTTCTCATCGAGTTCGTTCATTGTGTGGTTCCACTTTGACTATCGTGTCTACGAAACTGCGCGAGACTTGGCTGCGAGATGGAATATTAAAAGGTTGAGAGTCGTAAAGAGAATTTCAGCGCTTCTGCGTTTTGCTAGTGTAAGTATTTCCTGATGCATTTCCAAGAGATTTAAACGATCTCGTAGAATTTCTTACAACGCGAGATTGTATTAGCATCTGAAATTAGCAACGCTCGTGTTCCTTTTTCCACTTTCATTTCCAGCCATGTATACCTATACTAGAGGTGTGATTGGCTGCATCACTTCAAGTCTCATGTACTGTACGCTATTAGATTTTTTAAAAGAGCTACGTTTCTTCGTTTGAACCGTTTATTCTTCTGTGCTTCTTTGTAAGGTTTTTTTCGTTCTTGGAGCAAATCTCCAGAACGAAATCACGACCGAGGGGTGCCCAGCTACGCTTTGCAACGAATGTGACTTTGGTATGCGATGGGTTTCTATAAGCCTTTTTTCTTTGTTATTGTTTCAAAGTCATTGACTTTTAAACGATGTGACTTTGAAGCATAAGAAATAAAGTATCGATAAGCATCAGTTATTATTTATAAAGGTGCGAGATAATGAAATGCAAAAAAAATGTCTAAAGGGCTTTTGAGTCTGGATTTGTTGATAGGCATAGCTCCAATTGATTCTCTCTGTAGCCTTTCTTCTTCTTTCAGTGCGAGTGTGAATTACTGCATAAATTTTCGATAACGTTGTTCATTCGATCCATTATTCACAGTAGTAGGCTAAGAGATGTCAATCTCCAACTATTTCACGCCGATACCAGACGCCTCAGTGACATTTGATTCTGCTAATGTTTACTTAGGCGAACATACTGACGAAGCTGGTCCTAATGACTTGGAAATACATCCCTCCATAAGAAGTGAAAGCGATGGGACGTTAAACGATTTAACGTTTCAAGCAGAGACTGGGGAAATGATTCTAGTGCTAGGTAAGCCAACTTCTCAGCTTTTCAAAGCTCTCTTTAGAAGTAATAAAAAGCTGGATTACTCACCACCAAATTCAGTCCGATTCAAGGACTATGAAATTAAAAACTATGCTGAGAAATGCCCTCACCAGTTTGTCTACAACAATGAACAAGATATCCATTTTCCTTTTTTGACTGTGCAACAAACTGTCGATTTTGCCTTAAGTTGTAAATTTGATATTCCTTTAGAGGAACGTAACCATTTGAGAGATCAACTTCTAGAGCAGTTTGGACTTTCCCATGTTCTTAACACTGTGGTCGGTAACGATTATGTACGTGGGATCTCAGGAGGTGAACGGAAGCGTATTTCTATTATCGAGACATTTATTGCCAATGGATCTGTATATTTGTGGGATAATTCCACTAAAGGTTTAGATTCCAGTACAGCTTTAGATTTTTTATCCATCTTGCAAACTATGGCAAGACAAACAAGATCGGTTAATTTTGTGAAAATTTCTCAAGCTTCCGATAATATCGTGGCCAAGTTTGACAAGATATTAATGTTAACAGATTCCTACCAAGTTTTTTATGGTACTGTTGAGGAATGTATGACATATTTCAGAGATACTCTCGGGATTACTAAAAATCCTGATGATTGTATCATTGAATATCTGACTTCGATTCTGAACTTTCAATTTCAACTTCAAGATGAGACTGATTCATTCTCTAGCGATACAAAAAAAGAAGGCGTCAATTCTAGAGAGAATTTGAAAGTAAGGAATGAAGTTGACTTATACCATTGTTGGGCTACTTCTGATAATTATAGATATTGGAGGTCCATCACCTCTAAAATTCCTAGCGATAGACTAGTTACAGACATAGCTGAGAGTGATATTACACCAATTTTCAATATTCCGCTAAAACGCCAAATTTGGAATGTTACTAAGAGAGATTTCCAAAGAAGTTTAGGTGACAAGATATACCTTATCGCCCAGCTAATCTCTATTGTTGTACAGTCTCTTGTGATTGGGTCATTGTTCTATGACATTCCCTTGACGACAATTGGTTCTTTTTCCAGAGGTTCTCTAACCTTTTTCTCGATTCTGTTTTTCACTTTTTTGTCATTAGCAGAGCTGCCTATTTCATTTCAAAGACGTCCAGTTGTTAATAAACAGTCACAGTTCCACTATTATTATATGTGGGTCGAAACTTTGTCGACAACAATATTCGACTACTCATACAAAGTGTTGCTTATCATCGTGTTTTCAATACTGCTGTATTTTTTGGCTCATCTACAATATAACGGTGCTAGATTTTTCATTTTCTTACTGTTCTTAACCGTTTACAATTTCAGTATGTCGTCCTTATTTCAACTAACTGCCCTATTGTCTCCAACTTTAGCAGTCGCTAACTTGTTTGCTGGTATTCTATTACTAGCCATCGCTATGTATGCCTCATACGTTATCCATCTAGAAGATATGCACGGGTGGTTTGTTTGGATTGCTTATATCAATCCTGCAATGTATGCAATGGAGGCCATTTTGACGAATGAATTATTCAATTTGAAATTGGACTGTACCGAGTCGATTATTCCAAGGGGTCCTACCTACAACAATGTTTCTTTCTCAAATAAAGCGTGCGCATGGCAGGGTGCCACCTTGGGAAACAATTACGTCAGGGGACGTGATTATTTGCACCAGGGGTTAAAGTACACATACCATCATGTTTGGAGGAACTTTGGTATTATAATAGCTTTTACTGCTTTCTTCATCTTCTGTTCCTTAGCTGCTTCTCAATACCTTCAACCTTACTACATCGAATACAATGGGCAGCTAGCGAGAAAATTCTACAAGAAATCACCCAAGCACAAAATGCCTTTACTTGCACCTTCCGCTGGCAATTCCAAAGAAAGAAGATCTGAAGATTTTTCTGCCACTTCTTCGAGCTTGTCTGTAGTATCATCTTCGGCAGCGGAAAGAATCCACTACAATAATACAATGAAGAATACTGCTACCAATGATCAACAGCATGTCATTTCATGGAAAAATATCAACTATAACGTCGGTGAAAAGAGATTAATCAACGAAGTTTCAGGCTATATTGGATCAGGATTAACTGCTTTGATGGGTGAGTCAGGTGCTGGGAAGACAACGTTGCTAAACGTTTTATCACAAAGAGTTGAGACAGGTGTTGTTACAGGCGAAATATTAATTGACGGGAAACCGTTAACCGATATCAACTCATTCAGAAGAAGTATTGGTTTTGTTCAACAACAGGATGTGCACCTTGAGCTATTGACAGTTAGAGAATCATTGGAGATATCTTGTAACTTGCGAGGCGATGGTGATACAGAGTATATAAAAACTGTTTCAGATTTATTGAAGCTACCTGTTGACGTTTTGGTTAAGGATTTATCACCAACTGAGAAGAAGCTACTATCGATTGGTGTAGAGCTGGTCACGAAGCCATCATTGCTATTGTTTTTGGATGAACCTACATCTGGGCTGGATTCTGAGGCTGCTGTTACGATTGTTAAGTTTTTGAAAAAGCTGTCTTTAAGAGGACAAGCAATCTTCTGTACAATTCATCAACCTAGTAAGAGTGTTATAAGTCATTTTGATAATATCTTTCTTTTGAAAAGAGGTGGTGAATGCGTTTACTTTGGTCCCACAAAACAAGCACCTTATTATTTCATGAAAAACGATAAGAGTTTAATGTACGACGAGGAAATGGACAATCCAGCAGATTTTATTATTGATGTTGTTGGAAACAACGAAAAAACTCTAGACAGTAAAATGGGTTCATCCTGGGCCAGTATTTGGAGAAATTCGAAAGAACGCCAAGGAACTGAAGCAGATCTTGCTGTGTTAGAAGATGCAAAAAGACATTCCGGTATTGATTTTTCATCTAACTTGTGGAGTCAACCCACATACTGGGAACAATTATGGACTATCTGTAAGAGACAGTACATATGTACCAAGAGAGATACCAGTTACGTTGCCGCCAAGTATTTGCTGAATGCTGGTGGTGGTTTATTCATCGGGTTTTCGTTTTGGCATATCAAACATAGTATTAGTGGTTTACAAGACGCCATCTTTTTCTGTTTCATGGCCCTATGTGTTTCATCCCCTTTAATCAACCAAGTTCAAGATAAAGCCATGAAGTCGAAAGAAGTCTTTATTGCCAGAGAATCTAGATCCAACACCTACCATTGGTCTGTACTTCTGCTAGCGCAAACAATAATCGAGCTTCCTTTGGCTATCACCAGTTCATCATTATTTTTCATTTGTTCTTACTTCTGTTGCAATTTCAGTAATTCGCCACATATTGCCGGTGTATTTTATCTGAATTATATTCTGTTCTCCACTTATTATCTGACATTTGGTTTATGGCTGATCTATACTGCTCCAAACTTACAAACCGCTGCTGTGTTCGTAGCCTTTTTCTACAGTTTCACCGCCTCGTTCTGTGGTGTGATGCAACCTTACGGTCTATTTCCAGGATTTTGGAAGTTCATGTACAGAGTATCACCTTACACTTATTTTGTCGACACATTTGTCAGTTTGCTATTACATGACAGAAAAGTCACTTGCGGTAGTATGGAATTGGTACCTGGTCAGCCATTAACCGGACAAACATGTGGACAGTTCATGCATGACTACATAGAAGAATTCGGCGGCTACTTAGTGAATCCTAACACCTTTACTGTATGTGGTTACTGTACTTATACTGTGGGTGACGATTTCTTGAAGGTCCAAAATATGAGTTACAGTAATAGATGGAGAAACTTTGGTATTGAGATTGCTTTTGTTGGTTTCAACTTCGTTTCAATGTTTGTTGGGTATTACCTTACGTACATTGTCAAGATCTGGCCCCGCTTATTCAGAGGTTTTGGCAAAGTTAACGTGCTAAAGAAAACTTCATCGAAGAAATGAAAATTGAGCCGATACCCTCTTATGTGCTCTTTCAATCGTATTTACGTAATTATTCTTTAATACCCTTTTAGTAGACATTTTAATAATCACACCTCTATAGGTACACTCAATTAACTCTTTCTTTATATGTTTAATCGTATCACACATATGTGTTTAAATAAAAAAATACCAAAAAAAATGCTTCCAACCAGATTTGAACTGATGATCTCCACATTACTAGTGTGGCGCCTTACCAACTTGGCCATAGAAGCTTGTGTTTCTGATGTTTGGCAAAATTCCTGTTCTATCCTAAACATTGGTACTCCTTGAACAATGACGTTGGGCTGTGAACTGCTGAGCTATTGTCGTTGAACATGACAGTCCTCAAGCCTCCATGTCAACGTTGAGACCTAAAATGCTAAATTAGGGTTATCAACTATTTGAATAATTGAATATCGATGAGCGGTTAGATCCATAAGACCGTTTAGTTCGGTTAATGGAACGTTATCGAACAAGCTGGAACGATAATTAATTACCTCAACCCATCTGAATAAGAGTGGTGAACACTACGTACTGTTCAGTGTTAAATTGTGCGTGGTCAGTAAAAGACTAGCACAAAAGAATGAGGGATTAAAACCAAATTGTTCTTCAGCAATTGATCGATAATACGACTGTTTCTAAGATGATGTAGCATTATTGTATACATAATCACAGTATCTAACCAAACACACTATTTCATTTGCAATCAGAATTCTTTTATATATAGAGGGCTGGAAATAACATCTTTATCCAAATAATGTTTAACCAGAATCTTATATTTAATATTAGAAATCGAATAAGTAGAAACTTACATACAGTAAATACTATATCTAATAATTTGAAGAAAATTCTAAACCACCAAGATTTTGTGTAAGCGCAATTTAGTATTTATCTAACAACGATTCATGTCAAGGTTATCTCCAATATGTCGAGTTGGTTATGAATATCTTATACTAATCCCAAGGTAACCAGGCTTGTCGGTTTAAAAATCATTGCTGTCAAAGGATCAAATAGTATCGACATGGACGCTTAAAGTAATCACAACTAACAACAAGCTAAATTGTTAACAAACTTTCAATCTTCGTGCGAACCATACGCCGGATGGACTAATAACCCTGTGCTAATTTCAAGCAGTTAATCAAGCTGGGCTCTTTGAATGGGTATTCTTTTAACTACAATTTATAAACATACCATGGAGATATATATAATAGTAACGGAGTTATGCATTTTTTTAAAATATGAGTGTGACTGTCCTTGAAAGATAGAGCTAACATTTATACGGAACAATAGAGCTAGAGAACATTTTAATATGCTTATTGATTATCTGGTGGGATTAATAGCTGTTGCTGTTGTTCGTTAATCTGTTGTACCCAGAGCTGGTTAACTATTTCTTTCTTCTTTTGTAAATTACTTATCTCGATTGGCGAACACCAACCTGATTCCACTAAATTTTTCTCTATAGCATCGTATCGGCTAAGTTCCTTCTTGTGTAAGTCATTCAATATATCTAGAAACTGGTTTATTGTGATTTTATCTTTTCCTTCTTCCCACTGATGCGACAAATTAGATTGTTCCGGTAACTTCTTAGCTAATGTCTCAAAATCCTCCCTGAAATCCGTCATGTAAATTGGAGGATTTGACTCCTTCAAAGCTTCCAGATCTATTATCAATTCGTTACCATCCTTTGACGTTTTTGGTACTTTCATATGGTTCTTAAGATCGCTCTGTATCGGTGATTTCCATCGTGTGGAAGTATCACCAATTTGATTGGTATTGGCTGACTCAGCGTGCAAAGGCGAGGTTGAATCAAAAGGGAAGGAATTATTTTCAGATTGTGAACTATCCGAGAACAATGAATGATTCTGTTGTGTAGAGTTTGAAAATTTCCTGGATGCCACTCTTGCTATTGAGGTATTCGAAGGAATCATTCGAAGTATGCCTCTCTTCATTCTACCTCCGACAGAATTTGACTTAGTAGAGTCACTTCTTGCTATCGTGGAGTGTATCGAAGAAGAATTTTCTGTTAAATCAGAATCATTCCTTTGCAAGGGAGTCGGCGTCACAAACGCGGTCGTTATGTGTTTTATCGAGGAGCTCCGGCCTGGCGATGCACTCATTTTGCTCCCACTAGAAGTGTTCCTTGAATGTGCCTGTGGAGTTTGAAGCTCCAGATCAGCTTCTGTCGAGAGAGTTCTTGCCGAGTTGGCTCGTCGTAACATAGTATTTACTGGATCTTTATTTGACAGGACTCTTTTGGATGTAGGATTTCGGTCTTTACTCAATGACGTTTTCCTAAACAAAGTGCTTGAAACCCTCCTTATCAACGGAATTCGGTCCACTTCATCTACGGAGCCGTTAGACCCCGTTGCAATCGATGAGGAAGAATCTAATGTGGCCAGAATCGGTTTTTCCCACGCTGCGGAGTTCAACACACTGTCGACCACCGTGGAGTCACTCAAATTTGGTCTTGAAACATCTAAGGAGTGGTTGGATGCCATTGTATCCGAGGACAGCGGAGTATTCATCCTATAGTCCAAACTACCACTCATCTCCAACGCTTTTGAAAGGTCAAATGAAGTATTCATTTCATCCAGCTCAGAGATCTCTATTATTCTACTATTATTAGCCTCACTTTCAGGGTCTATACTCTCTGGAGCCGAGGTATGTGTATCGATGGAGTCCTGTAGCACCGGTGCGTGAGAATTGGTGGAAAGCGCCATAGAACGGGACGACGATTGCGACGACACCAACAGGTTCATGTCACAGTTCGTATCGTCCCCTTCTTCCTCCACAATATCTTGTAAATGGACGACAGAAGTCGAAATTTCATCTGTCGAAGACATCTTTTGTCCCGAAGCGCACTAGGAAATGTGGTTGAAAATGGGTCAAAGAGACGGTTAAAACAATCCTCAAGCAACGGAAAGCGCAAATGCCAAGTTCAGGGAACGGTTAGTTATTTCAATGACGTGCGTAACGCTTATGCTTACCGCTGTTTACATCAATGTAAACGGTTAAACCCGGCCTCGAAGCTTTAATTCACTTCGCAGATTTTCGTTATTCTGAATAATGAGATTTACAACGCGTAGTAAGTCACGTGCAGAGAACAGAAGTAGAGCCATACATAAGTTACAAAAGGTATGCTACACCTACTGTGGTGATGAGTTTATAGCGGTGAGCTTTGGTTTTGGGATCGTTGGGCCCTTATGGTTTACGTTTCTTGTCGAGCTCGGCTTGCTCGTTTTTCTCCGTTTCGATATCTTGGACGTATTTTTCGATTTCTTCGTTGGTTAGGGACACGATCTGCGAATCGGGTTTCACGAGGGTGATCTCTATGTTCTTAGCACCTGTTTGGACGACCTCAAGTAAAGATCTGACCGTCAATTTGATGCATTCTTCTGCAGTAGCAGGAGGTTCCTTAACGTCATAGTTTTTCTCCAGAAATTCTCTCACAGTCTTTGAATTCCTTCCGATCGTTTGTGCTGCCCACGAGGAGTAGATCCCACTGGGCTCCGTCTGATACAGTTTCGGTTGTTGGTCCCTGGGGTCGAAGCCGGCAATCAGTGTCGAGACACCGAACGGTCTCACACCACCGGATTGTGTATATTTTTGCTGTACACCGGCAAGGTACCGGGTCAAGTACTCTACCGTGACAGGGTCCTCTAACGTTAGCCTGTGGCTCTGAGCCTCTATACGTGCCTTCTCAATCAAAATCCGCGAGTCAGCGTTCAACCCTGAAAACGACAACACGATGTGGTTGTCAATCTTCGAGATCTTTGAAGGCGTAATTCTTGGATCCTGTAATTTCAAAGTGGACCTACGCTCACATCCAATAACAACACAGTCGGCACCTTTCACCCCAACGGCACAGGTACCCCGTTTCACTGCTTCTAGCGCATATTCGACTTGGAAAATGTGTCCGTCTGGGGAGAAAATCGATAATGCTCTGTCGTAACCGCTCATATCAACACCCACCGACACTCAACAACGGCTATAATCTGCTTATGTTGCCAATTGAGTAAAGTGGTAGTGTCCTGTCTTGAGTGGCAAAACCCAGTGGGAATTTTCAGTAAACTGATGTGGGCCAGGGTTTCGTTCAACGCGAGGCTAGTTTAAACCTGGTATCTAGGGCTTTTAAGCCGACCCGACCCGACCCGACCCGAGTCCCACAATGAGCACGAAGTCCCATTCGAGTCGACTCCCACCCCCCGACCTAGCCGAGCCCCAGGAAACCGTGACTGCAGTGAAAAATACTGTTCCTTCGATCTCGGATACCTCGCAATCTGCCCAGCAGGTGCTCAACTGCGTTTGCTCAACAACAGGCTATGCACATTCATACGCGGGGACAAGGAAATCTACATCATATTTCAGTTTCCGTCCGCAATCAGTACCATGTTGCTCTTGACATTCATTGCCAAAGGCACGTTAGCCTCTAACCTGGTGTGTGGCTCGACACAACGTCAGCGTTCGAGAACAGTCACGTGACACGTGTTGCTACCGGTCGTACAACAAACGCCACGTGACGGCATGTAGCTACTGTACGGGTTAGACGACTCTGTTATACTGATGGCATGTAGTGAAAAGAGACCGTTGCCTAGCTTACCCAATGGATATATGCCAACGATTCATCTTGCCTGAGATGACTCACAACACACCGCTGATTGAAGAGGATTCCCCACTACCACATGAGCGGCCGTTGATCCGTCTCAATTACCGTCGCTTGCTCCGTTACGTCACTGCATGTACCATAAACCTGGTGCTGCCTTTTATAAACGGACTCATGCTTGGGTTTGGTGAGCTGGTAGCACACGAACTCAGTTGGGATTTCCACTGGTTCCCACGCTCTAACAGAGGATTCAAAATATATCCAGAAACTCGCAGAGCTCCCTCCAGATACGTTTAGACCGGAACACGGGCTGCCAATTGATATGCTGAACGCATATGCTTGCCCTATGCTCCTGCTGAAGGCAGCAGGGGATAGCGCTCGGTCCATGTGCTGTGTGGCTTTCTATTTGCGATGCTTTAAACCATCGTGTTGCACGAATGGCGCAGTGGGAAGGGCATTGCTCAGTGAGTGGTTGAGTTAGTCACCACGGTGTGTAGAAGATCGACACTGTGTATATGTATGTATGGCATCTAGCTTCAGTTTACGTTTGTGTTCTCTGTGTAGCGTGTCGGGAAAGCTAGTAAGATGTTGAGTGTATTGAGGACCCGTGCAGTTGCTCCTGTGGCGTCGCAGCGCTTGGTCGGACTGACCTATGGCCAATTCAAATTGTACTCGCAACAAGTGCAGAAAGAGGATACGCAAGGTAAAGTGGTGCCAACGAAGAGTGCGCCTGCTACCGCTAAGGAACCCTTGTTGAAAAGAATCAAGCACGAATTGAAGCATTACGCTAATGGGACGAAGCTTTTGGGTTATGAGTTGAAAATATCGACTAAGCTGCTGGTGAAGTATGTCCAAGGTTACGAGCTTTCAAGACGAGAAAGAAATCAGTTGAACAGGACTATGGGGGACGTGTTCAGATTAGTACCCTTTTCTGCCTTTCTGATCATCCCATTCGCAGAATTGTTGCTACCAGTGGCGCTGAAGTTGTTCCCAAACCTTCTGCCATCTACTTACGAGTCGGGGACTCAGAAGCAACAGAAGAGGACTAAACTGATCGAAATCAGACAGAAGACTTCGAAGCTTTTACACGAAACGTTGGAAGAAAGTTCGCTGATAAGTTACAACACTATCGAAAGTGCTGAAAAGAAGAAAGCGTTCTTAAAGTTCTTCACTAAGTTGTACGAGAACAAGAACAACACGGATAAAGCCACATTATTCACCCACGAAGAGATTGCCGCCATGGCCCGGATGTTCAAAAATGACACTGTCCTGGACAACTTATCCAGAGATCAATTGAGTGCCATGTCGAAGTACATGTCCTTAAGACCATTCGGTCCCGACAATGTGCTTCGTTACCAAATTCGTAATGCATTGAGAAGAATCATGAAGGATGATAAAGTGATCGATTACGAGGGCGCCGAATCGCTTTCAAAAGAGGAAGTTTATCAAGCTTGTGTTTCAAGAGGTATGAAGGCGTACGGTGTCAGTCAAGAGGAACTGATTGCTCATTTGAAGGTTTGGGTGGATCTAAGACTCAGAGAGAAGATCCCTTCGGTGTTAATGATCTTAAGTTCTACCTTCACATTTGGTGGGTTGGAAAAATTGAAAGAACTGAACTCTATGAACTCGGGTGTCTTCTCACCTCCTAAGGCTGACGAAAACAACTACAATTTGATTTTGGATTTATATTACGACGGTATATTACAAGTGTTAAGTTCGATCCCTGATCCCGTATACAATGTGGCAAAATTGGATGTTTCAACTTCTACAAAGACTGCTGCGAAGGAAGAGGTCAAACAGGAGAAGGAGAAACCTGTAGAGAATGCGGAAGCTGTGGCTGAGGAAGTTACGGAACCTAAGCGCGCGGAGAAGGAGTCTGAATCGACACCGGAGGAAGAATCGAAGGAATCCACTACCACCACTGATGATAATGAATTCAAATTGAATGTGTTGAAAGAACAAGAAGAAATGATCAAGAAAGAGGAAGAAGAGGCAAAATCGAGAAAAAGTTCTTCTGAAACAGTGACGGATAATATTAACCTAGACGAGGAAGAAGCACCAGCAACTCCTCCTGTACCAATGGATCAAGCTGCCGAAACTTCAGTGACGAAGAAGGATAAATGATGGGAAGGGTATTTTTCGGATCATTTTAGGTTATGTATATATATTCTATGAGACATTGATACTTTTTTCTTGATCGCTTGTTTCTTATCACAACAAGATTACCATAGAAACTACGAATTATCTAAGACAGTTACAAATCAATAATTAAATCGACTAAATAATAATAATATGAAAGTTGACAATAATTTCATTGACAGGCAGTTCAGTTACTACGAAGTAGTACTACTATTTTTGTTATTATGCTAGAAAGTATATCTTATTTCCCCTCATGCTCATTATTTAATCATTAGACATTTTTACAAAACTGTCATGCAATTTAGAATCTTTAGAGAAAGAGTCAATAAAACTTTGAGGAAGATGATATGTCTTAGGGACTTTCCTGCTAGGATCACCAACCATCCGTCTATGTATCATTAGTAAACTACCTTCTCTGACAGAAAACCTGTGTATCAATTTTTTGTAAAATATTCCACAAGCATTACAGACTGACTTATCTTTACCGTAGGGGCCTGCTCTCCATTGTGGAGTCTTTTCGTTGCTTTTACAATGATAGCATCTCCTATTCATATTTTTGGGATCCCTATTTCTACCTCTGTAAAAATTCTTGGCCGGAGTTTTCAGCTTAGTGTAGAGATTTGACATCTTACCAATATGAGTATTTTGCTCTTTCACTTGAGTAGATAATTGAATTAGTTTATTGATATGTGAATTTTTCCTGGATTGATTGGGTGTTAATAAACTGTTAGCACTTCTCTTATTTGGCTCTTGTAGTTGGGGGAGAGGTTGGGGCTGTGACGATTTATTGTAAGGGAATAAAAACATTCTGTCATAACCGGCATTAAATTGAACAGTCAATTTTGGTATCAAATGAAGAGGCCCAGAAAGTTTTGTTTCTGATGGCTTAAATACAGCAGTATTATCTAGCGGTTTAGGAATATACCAAGAAACTGGCATCTTATTTCTAAAATATGTAATTGTAGATGCAAATTAATTAAATAAATACTGACGTCAAGCAAAATAAAAGACCAGTCAGTTTAATGAGCTTATATCAATTTGCTTATAATTTATTATTAGTGTAGCTGGTTACTAAAGGTCAGTTATATATGAATATGTTGTTAAGGTCTACGGTTGGATATGCCAGACTGTTTTATCTAAATATTAGTAGGAAAATGTCACCTTTAGTGTCAGCAAAATAAAATAGCAAGAAATTTCTTGACACAAGTTGTCCTTTCCTCCTCAGACTCTTTCTTCAAACGTCAAAGACAAAAAATGTGCCTTCAAGTGTTCCACATATAAGCAAGTTTTTATTATTAGGTAATGTTTTATGGTATAGAAATAAATAAATCAGATGAAGCTTACCATCTATGATCAGTGAAATATTGGAATATATACAGAGTTTTGAAGAAAATTGCTTCTATAAACATTTTATTCTTTTAAAGTAGGTTCAGCATCCCACATTATTTTTTCCTTGCCGCTCGCATCCATTTTGAGACGACGTAAAGCTCCTTTTGAAGCATATGCTCGTAAAGTCTGCCTTAAATCCTGAGTCCAACCAATCTTCTTTTGACCGGGAATACTGCCACTACGGGCATGTTTTACCAATCTACGAAGTTTAGCTCCATTACTATCTAATAAAAGTTTTATCCTCTTATCCAGGTCCTTTGAACCGTCCTTTCTGACCGCTCCTGTATCCATCTGTCTTTTGGCTGCGTCCAAGAATATTTTCACATATTCTTTATATTCATCTAGTAGTAAATATTTGCTTGTTACTGGTGTAATTATTGCTTTGACTTTCCATGTCTCTACGTCTTTAGGATGGATAAAACATGGAGAAGTAATATGAATATCATTATAATAGTTTTTCTCAAGGTACTGTTGCAACAGCTTGCCTGAAGCACTTTTCTTTTCATTGAGAAGTTTTAACAATGGCTCAGGTAATACTACATTGTCTTTGTGGCGTGTGATACTATGTCTCACTTGCACGTCAAACCCAAAAAATTTATCTGCATGAGTCTTAATCATCTTTTCGTTGAACATTCGTAAACTGTTTAACGACTCGCTGAGGGTTTCCCCATTGTTCTTAGTTAGAAAATCATCTATATAATCGTCTCCCAGTTCATAAGCAATAACCCTTAAACGAGGGACGAAGATTGAGGATTGTCCGGCCTTCACCTTTACCTTCTCAGTTTTTATCATAATCTTTACTCGTTCCCAGTCTGGATTCATTTCTTCCAACTTCTTTTCTACTTTACCTAATATCGTATTCAAAAGAGAATGGGAAAGCTTAAATTCAGCCACGGCCGTTGCTTTGGCTATTTCCTTTTCGTTGCGCTCATGATGCAGCAAGAACTCCTCTTCACCCAATATGCTTCTTAATAAACGTTCACGATATGCCAAAAGCCGGTCAAACTGCTGTGTAGTGGCAGAATGAATAATGTGGTCCATTTCTTCCAACGGCATATATTGGAACCCAAATATTTTAGCAATATTATGATAAGCGATAAATATGCCATCCATCCATCCAATTCTTGCTTGTAACGAATACTTTAGCATCGTTGCTTTGATTAATTCAAAAAACTCACGCTCTAATGATTCATATTTACCTACAACATCTGTAAGCTCATAACCTGTGTAGTTATTGTTCTTTTCCACGTAGGCAATATCATGCCTAATAGATGCAGCGGCTCTAGTTTTTAGATCAAATACCCCTGTCCCAGGCAACTTAGAATCATATGCATCCAGTTGAGACCTGACAAGAAAATTATCTACGGCACTGTAAGAATAGACCTGCCTTGTATCTTTGTCAGCGTCGGTTAAAAATGATTCTAATGTTTGTCCCAGGATAGATAAAATAATCTCTCTATCAAATGATTTATCAGAATCGATTGATATCCTATTTTCTTTATCTCTGGTTAATACCACACTTGCAGGGAACTGTGCACTATAGGAATAATCACAATGCTTCCCAGGAAAGTTCCTTGAGATCGGAGAACTTGTAATATTTAGTTTACGGAAACCAGATAAAAGGAAATGCAAATGTGATAAAACTCTAGTCATAGAACTAGTGGAGGAAAAGTATTTCTTGTCGTGTGTACCAGCCATTCTTCTCAAGTATTTATCTTGAGAAGGAATGATATAAGTTAAAGTTGGATCCAGGGCCTCTTCTGATTCCAATTTTTTCTCTAACTTTAGTATTTCTGGAGGAATATCTTCCAACTTCGAGTCAAAATTATAAACACCAGTTCTTGAATCTCGTAATTGATGCAACGTTACTGGTTGATATAAAATCCTTTTCAAATCACTTGTTAATGATGGAGGGTGTGCAAGTTTCTGTTCTTTATCTTCTGCCTTTTCCCAGTTAACATTTGAAGCTCGTAAATCAATGTATGTAGAAGCTGTGGTACCATTTGCTGCGTCAGAGATGCTGTCCGACTTCGGCTCGGATTTACTTCTTGCTATGGCCAATACATCTTTTACAAGGTTAGCTACTGAGTTCCCCCATTCAGGTTTGCTTTTACTTTTCCAACGAGATCGGTTCTTGGTATATTTGCCAGGCGTGCTATGACTGATCGAGCGATGGGTGCTTTGGTAAGTTTTGGTAAAGCTCTTAAAATTGAACTTAACATTCTGTTTTGAAGACCCATAAACAGCAGGTTTATAAAGCAGCATCCCCAATGTACAACTAACCACCAAGATCTGTCCAATGAAGTATCGATTGACTTGCAGAATTCGCGTTATGTGTCAAACAGTTGATGGGAATGTTCGCTATTATGAAAGTAATTTCTAAAAACCTACAATAAAATGCTTTAAGAGTGCCAAACGGACCAAGAATATCACACTTTTATTGAGATGGGAGTCACTTAAAATATTTATATAATTGTATATGACGTTCGCATAGTACCTGTTATCAATAGGAAACGGGGTGAAGGATAAAAGGGAGAAGAAATTATGTTTAGGTTATTGTCATGGGGGATACTTTTTCGTGTTGATGATCATTATCTGCCATTTCGCTAGCTTCACTATACGGCGCGCTTTCGAATCCGCTATCCAACATCTCTCTATGTAAAACATTATTGTCGTGATCGCCATCACCATTGCTGCCAGCTGTTACCATCTCAAGGTTCTTGATGCCATTGTGATTATTAGTTGAATTATAGTTAGAAGTAGTATTGTCGTTATGAATGGTGTTGGATTCAAAGTTCTGGTTGTTAAAAGCATTATTACGCATATCGTGATCTTCTTCGCTTATCTTTAATCCCTCCACGTACATTTGTAATTTCTTCCAATTGTCATCACGCTGTAGTTTTCTTTGTTCGGTTTCCTTAACGCTTGAAAGGTATAGGGTATTACAATTCTCGTACAACACAGGGTTAGTCTCTAAGAAAATCTTTAATGCTTTGAATGCCATTGCATGAATGGCTTTATTCCATGATCCAGAGTTGATGGCTTGTTCCACAAGCATGTATGGGTCTGAAACCATGCTTCCCGTGTTTTGTTGGAACACATTTTTACTTATATTACTTGCACTGGAATGCTCACTATGCAAAAGATTATTGGAGTCCAATTCTAGCTGGGAAGTCAATTCGTATAGGGCAGGGAATATTATTGGTAAGATGACTTCTGCGTTTTCAATACAAAGGTTTAGAAAATATTCGTTATTCCAATAACTTAGAACTTTTTCAGCAACTTGAAAATGAGCAGATGAAATACACTTGGCCAATTGAACGAAGAGAGGCACTTCTACTTTAATGAATTCCAAAGGTTCAATAACTTCAAAGATATCTTCTATCTCGTTCAAAAACATTAATTCTTTACTAGAGTTGATCTTGGGCCAGTAACGTAACAGCCCCATCACGACTTCCTCAGTTAGTAGTGGTTCTTTCTCCAAAAATTGAACAATACAATAAGCCAGTTGTGGATGATATAATGATAAACAACGAACTTTATGCAATGGGATCAATACTCTCACTAGGAACACTTTATGTTCTTCTTTTAGTGGTAGAGCAAATCCATTGATAATTGAACCTAGAATCTCCAATAATTCGGCTATACCGTTGTATCTCTCAGATTCATAAGTGAATTGTAGAAAAATGTTATTGATCGACCGACGAATAAAGCTCCTTAAACTTAAGAATTTACCATAAATCCTGTGCAAAGTTGTCTTTAAACAATCTCTTTCTCTGATGTCTTCACTATCAAACAACTCTAGTAATTTAATAATAAAAGTTTGATCGATGTATTGCTTTGCAATTTGGTGATTAAAATCTGGGCTTTCCACAAACCTTAAGAACACTTCGTAGACTAATTGCATATGAGGCCATGCTAGTTCGTTAACAGGTTCATCTTCATCTGGGTCATAAATTTCACCCACTGGGTTCACAGGGGGTGGAATGGGTCTAAATAAATTATTTTTGAACATATTCACCATGTGGGAGTACATTTCGTTTGTGTATGTGAACCTATTGGTGACAATAAATTCAATCAATTCTTGTAATGTGAACCTTTTCGTCTCTTTCCCCTGGATATCAAAACTTGGGTCATTAAAATCAAACATCACATTGCATTGGTCTACTTTCCGTAAAAACAAAGGAATCTTTTCGTCTGGGGTAACTTCATCAAACGTGGGTAGCTTTGTGATCTGTGTATATCTAGAGGGCTCAAACCTAGAACTAGAGTGGCGCTGTGGCGATTTGATCATATCTAAATCTGCATCAGTGTTAAGCTTTGTAGGTGTAGGTAGTTTTTCAAAAGAATGAGATGAACGAGGGATCTCAATCCCTGGAGATGTCGATAAGGGAATTCCAGTCAAATGCTGCTGCTGTTGTTGCTGTTGTTGTTGTTGCTGCTGCTGTTGTGAGGAAGCTGATTGGTAAAATACAGGAGAAGTTGGAGATGATGGGGATCCTACGGCTGTAGCAGCACCTATAAATGAAGGTTGTGCTTTCTTATTGCTAGACCCTGTTGGGGTCAGTTCGCCAGATTTGACCGAGTCCTCTTTGCTCGTTAGATCATCGGTACTAGTAATCCTCACTGTTGGAGTAGAGGTTCTCGAACTGTCGTAATCCAAGTCTGCAGTGGGGTTTGGAGTTATCGCAGTTGCAAGGCTATTGCTTTTAGTCTTCACCGAAGTGCTGCTCTTACTTTTCCCACTCTGCGAGCTCCTAGTTTTCTCACCACTGCTTTTCAAAGACGAGGAAGAGGACGACTTCCCTAAACTGGAAGAACTACTGCTGTGTGACCCCGGGAACCCGGTGTTGGATGACGACGTCGTGGTCGAAGATCCGTGATGGGAATGTTTCGTCTCCTCTTTCTTCTCCTTCTTTTTGGTACTGCTGGTCCCAGCACTGCTACTGCCAGACCCGCTAGAGGTCCCGCCACTAGAAGTGCTAGGCTTCTTCAAGAGCTTTTGCTTAAATCCTCGCATCATCTTGCAATCTCACGTTGTGTCAATGACTGCCAAAAGTGTAACCGGACTAAACAGACCTTGCTGATTTCAATGCGACACGTTCAATCCGCTGATAGACACTCTGCTTGTTCTTGTACTCTGTGTGACACCACAATTAGTGGTTGGTTGTTGATAGGGGCATTTACAAACAATTTGAAATTTTGAAATTTTTTCGTTGAGACCAAATAGAAAATGAGATTTTGATGTAAAAAATTACATGGTATATACTCGAATGGGCCCTAGCAAGGCGTATAGGCCCCCAGTTAGTGTCTGTTAAAGCACCTTAGTGACCTCTTGGTAAGTAGACCATCCAATAGGATAGGAATCCTTCTCCCTGTGGGTCCAAATTCCCGCTGGAATCCACGATATTGACTCCGTACGGGATCGTTCCCATTGTCTTGAACCCGAAATACTCATAGACGTCTCTTGCCTTTGGAGAGATAGCCTCTAGCACAATAGCCGAGCCCTCTTTGTCCGCTCTCGCGGTCAAGTACTCGAAAATGGCTCTGACAGACCCCTTTAAACTGTCGTTGGTGAGATCTCTCCCGACCAACAGCAAGTGGCTGTGTTGCATCCCCTGTGGGACGTGCTGCTTGGTAAGCGCAGCAGATGGATTCAAAAACTCCTTGGCGAAATGATCGGATGGCTTCGTAGGCAGAGGAATCGAATCCTGCCCTGGGAGTAAGTTCACTGCCACGGCATGGTAGTCGTTACTTTCCAAGATCTCGGCACCCTCATCATAGTAGTACGTCACGAAGCAGTGTTGCAACGCATTGATCCGGAACGGCGAGCATCGTTTTTCCATAGGGATCGAGAAGAAGTTCTTCAAGACGTAATCGTTCTCCGGTGACTCGGCAAACGCCTTGTACAAGGTGTCACACACCTTGTCAATGTTCTGTGCTTTGCGTACTTGGGCCATTGATGCTGTGCTACCGACCGTGAGGCCAATCCTGCCAGATCACAGCACCAATAACACTTTAACAGAGATGCTGCCTTCGGAGCCTTCTTATACCCACGGAGAAAGGGCGCTGTCACGTGATGCAAACGGTATGACCACACGTGACTGCAAACTGTGACGACTAACCGCCGCCTTCAAAGCCCCTACCCCCCCCACGCCCCCATAACAGCGTCACAGCACAGCCACTCTCAAACGAGAGCCGGGGTTAACACCGTAATCCGAAAGGGCGTAATTGTCTAGTCCCAACACGAGTGTTTACTCCCAACATCGGCATACTCAACGGGGCGCAAAAGACACACGAACTATGCAATGTTCATAAAAAAAGTTTTGTCTTTGGGAGTATGGGCTTTTGGGGGTTTTTGTGTCAGATGGGGGGTTAGTGTTCCTGTGAAGCATTCAGCCCCGTCTGTGTTTTGTTACCACAACCTTTGGCGCGTAATCACTAGCGGTTTTTGTACTTTGCCATGTGCTGTCGAGGGTTTGGCGAGTGGACTGTATTGGGGGTCTCCAGACGTGATGCGAACAGAGATGCTTCTGTGTAAGTGGGGGTGGGGCTTTTGAATCACGTCAATTGTGTAAGAGACTGCTTTCCTGTTATGTGACTCTGTCTCGTGTTACGGAAGCGAGAATGTAGATGTCGGGGCAAAACCTTCCTTGCATCAACCCTAAGCAAAGTCGATGCCCTATCGGCTCGTATTTGCAAATTGTAGGGTAGAAAGTCCTCCAGACGCTACCCCACCGCTACCGCCTCATGCACGTGATATCACGTGCATGGTAATAACATAGACATACACACTAATTCTGGTGCCATGTAAAGCGATGGCCTTCCCACAATTAAGCAGGCCACTCGGTTAAAGTGCTCAGAACCAGTAGACGAACGCCACAGGATGGACCGTCTCAGGAAGCACAGCCCGACGGGCGCAAACAAGAAATTGCGCCTGAGCACATCGGACTACGCCGCGTTTGCTCGGGGCTCCATTGTGCAACTGAATGTCACCAATTTCGTCACGTACAAGTACACACAATTTGCCTTGTCGCCATCCTTAAACATGATTATTGGGCCCAATGGCTCTGGAAAATCGTCGTTTGTGTGTGCAGTGTGCTTGGGTTTGGGAGGTAAACCGGAATATATTGGTCGAAGCAAGCGTGTCGAGGACTTCATCAAAAACGGTGAACCCACCGCCCGGATCGAGATCTTCTTGAAGAAAGACAACACGCACGAGGGCCCAACTTCTCAACAGTTGGTAAAAGTGACACGTAATATCCACAGGGAGAAGGCTGCCAACAGGCGTGTCAATGACTACTACATCGACGACAGACAGTGCACCGAGTCACAAATCAAAGATCTGGTTCGCAACTACAATATCCAACTGGATAACCTGTGCCAGTTCTTGTCGCAAGAACGTGTGGAGGAGTTTGCTCGGTTGAAATCTGACAAGTTACTGTTAGAGACAATCCGATCAATCGACTTCCGCTTGCTCGAAAAATTCCAATGGCTCGTTAAGTCACAGGCTCGAGAGCTGGTCCTCCAACAGGAATTTGACTCTATGAAAACCCAGTTGGATACAGCTCTCAGGGACAAAGAGAAAGTTCAAGAAGTTGTGAGCTCTTTGCAGTTATACGAGGACAAGTTGAATGAAATTGAACTATTGAGAAAACTTATGCCATTTGCCAGGATCAAGGAACATAAGGATAGCTTACTTCGATATAAAAAGGACTTTGAAAAAGCAAAACGGGACTTAAAACTGCTGTTAAGAGAGAAAAAACCATTTAAAAGTGTGAAGGACAGGATTGACGAGGACGATAAGACGTTACAACGTGACAGACAGTCCCACATTACACAGTCATCGAACCATTTGTCTATATTCAATGAGAAACTAACACAACTAAATAATATCAGGGACGAGGTAAATCAAAAGAGGAGCCAGAATAATTATTACCAGACTAGAACCCAAAAGATACATTCAGAGATTGTGAGGAAAGAGGAGGAGTTACAAACCTCAAAACATGAACTATCTAACACTGAGCTTCCACCGCCAACGATGCTGAATCAAATTAATGATGAGAAGGCCAACTTGATCTCCCAAAACGGAGAGCTTGACACCAAGGTGCGAGAGCTGGACAACCAAGGTAATTCCATCAACCACGAATTAAACCAACTAAGAATGCAATTGATCCATAAAGAAAAATCGCTAACTTCGAAGGACAAATTGGTCACTTTAGATTCAATGAAAAACTTGGGGAATATTAACGAGCTGAAAGATGCTGTTTACTTTGTGAGAAACAATCAACAACTATTCAAGGGTCAAGTGCTGGAACCGCCGTTATTGACTTTATCAGTCAAGGATGCGAAATATTCAAAATACTTAGCGCAAAGTATCGACCAAAACACTTTGAAAGCATTCACTATTATAGATTCAAAGAGTTATGAAACAGTGAGCGACACAATACTGTCAAAATTTAGGGTGAACTTAAGGGAATTAAAACATAACTTCAACGCACGTACTATTATACCTTCGAATCAGCTGGTACAATACGGGTTTGAAGGCTACTTATCAGAATTGGTTACAGGTGACCCTAACGTAATCGAAATGCTGTGCCAAGTGAACGGGATCCAAGCGGTACCTGTAGCAAGTAGAGAGTTGTCTGTGTCGCAGCTAGAGAGATTAACAACTCCAGATTCGCAAGGACGGGTCCCATTTAGAAAATTTTTCCATGGGAATAAATGTGTCACTATTAACAGATCCTCCTACAATAATCAAATCATCTCATCAGAATCGATGGTATACCCCAGTGAATTATTCAAAGATGTTGGAATCTCTCAGGAGAGAAAAGAACAAATTACTAATGAAATCGACGATATAAAGTCTAAGATGCAAGATCGAGATTCAGAATTAGAGAGGATCTCGATAAAAAAAGGTGACTTAAACAACAAAAAATCCAAACTTTCTGAAAACTTATCAAAACTGAATCAAAAAGCTGTGCATTTGGCTAAAATGAGAAAGAATTATACGACTATTGAGTCTCGAATAGACAATCTTGAAAAAGATTTAACTAAACTGAAAGATGATTCTAAGAGAGACGTTTCCATGAAGATCAAAGAAGTTGAGAAAGAGATTTCAGAACTTCTGAGTAAACAAAAAAGTGTGATCAGAGAAATGATGCACGTAATGCAAACAATTAAGGACTCTGGTAGAAAAAGACTGGACCTCGACGTAGCAAGCTTTGAGATTAAGAATGCGCAAGTCACATTGACTCACTTAGTCGGTAGTTTCAACGAGAGAGAGAAGTTACTTCACGATGAATATGAAGCGAAAAAGGAGATTGTCAAGAAAATGAAAGAGACTCCCGAATATCTGACATGGATAGAGGTAGTTAAGGGCTATGACGATGATCTAAAATCAAAGCTGAATGACATAGCGGAATCCTATGAGTCGGACTCTAATTTTACTGTCCAATTTTTAGATAATACCATCAATAGATTAGAATCTGAAATCTCCATGATGAACAATGATACCTCATCGATTAATATCCTTAAAGAATTGGAAGCTAAAATTCTAACCTTAGAATCTAGCCTACCATCAAGAACTAGAGATTTACAAAGATTGAAGGATGACATTAAGGACTCGTACACCGCCACAGAGACAGAGCTTGACAATCTTGTCACGAAGATTTCTCAGAGCTTCTCACAGTTGTTTGTGAGCGTTGGAAGTGCTGGTGCAGTCAAACTAGTCAAGCATCATTTGTTTACTGAATGGAAACTAGAGATCATGGTAAAATTTAGAGACAGTGCTGTGTTAAAGAAACTAGACTCTCATACACAATCTGGAGGGGAGAGAGCTGTCTCCACAGTACTGTACATGATTGCATTACAACAATATACGTCGGCTCCCTTCAGAGTCGTGGATGAAATAAATCAAGGTATGGATCAAAGAAATGAAAGGATTGTTCATAAAGCCATGGTACAACATGCATGTGCAGAAAATACATCTCAATACTTCTTAATCACACCCAAGCTATTGACTGACTTGTATTACCACGAAAAGATGAGAATCCATTGTGTGATGGCAGGACCTTGGATCCCGAATCCATCGAAAGAACCAGAAATGGTACGTTTTGGCGAAACATCAAATTACATATTGTGAACTATATAGGCATAAATATGCATATATTGCAAAAGACTCTTCACTCAATTACGAAGTCTCTGTTTTTTGTACTCTGGTATCTTAAAAGCATTGAGCTGTTAATCGATAATACTGGAAAAATAAACTATTACAATTGCTGCTCATAGTGACTGTTCATGCTTACTCAAATTGCCTCTTTTCCCAGTGCGAGGAATTGGTCCACTGAAGCAGAGAGATGATCCAATTATGGAAGTGTAAAGTACCTTGTAGGTATTTGACCAAACGGTCTTTTCATCAGGGCAAGAACATCACAAATAAGAAACCTATTAGAGATATCCAGCCACAGTCCCCAGTAGTGACCAGGTTTGCTCCATCTCCAACTGGATTGCTACACATAGGGTCCCTTAGAACCGCATTGTACAATTATTTGCTGGCTAAACGGACGAATGGGAAATTTTTAGTAAGGTTGGAGGACACTGATCGAAGTAGATACCACGAGCAAGCAGAACAGGATATCTTTGACACATTACGTTGGTGCCAGTTGTATGATTCACATAAAGAACCTATAATAAGGCAAAGCGATCGAGTCCAGGAGGGGATTTATACACAATATGCTGAACAATTATTGAAACAAGGTGCAGCGTATCGCTGTTTTTGCTCTAAGGAACGGTTAAGCTCTTTAAGATTAGAAGGCTACGATCGAAAGTGTAGTCATCTTACTGACACAGAGGTTGATAAACTGCTGCAGGAGAAGAGACCTTACGTGGTTCGTTTCAAGATGCCTCAAGAAAAGATGCCAGTCAATGACCTTCTTCATGGCAAAGTGATGATCAATCCTCCTCATCGATTGAACCACCAACTTAGCTTCGATGATCCCGTACTGATCAAGTCAGATAAGTTTCCTACTTACCATATGGCTAATGTTGTTGACGATCATCTAATGGGGGTTACCCATGTTATAAGAGGCGAAGAATGGTTACCGTCAACTCCAAAACACTTGGCACTATATAAAGCATTTGATTGGGAACCTCCGGCTTTCATCCATATCCCATTGTTGACCTCCATAGACAGTGATAAGAAGCTAAGTAAGAGGAAAAATGATGCTTCCGTGTACCAATTAAAGGACAAGGGCATCCTACCGGAGGCGCTAACTAATTTCGTAGCGTTATTAGGTTGGTCTCCCGCAAAGGACCATCTTCAAAAGGGGTCCGCTAAGGAGTGTCTTACTTTACATGAATTAGAAGCCACATTTGATCTGAATATGCTGACGAAGGGTAACGTTAAGGTTGACAATGAGAAATTATGGTATTTCAACAAGCATTTTCTTAAATTGCAATTGCAAGATGAGAAATCGTTAATTAAACTCACCGATGAGGCTCATGATCTCGCCATTTCTAAGTTTGGTAATCTCCCATCAATCACGAGAGAGAAGGTTCAATTCATCTTAACGCAGGACGGTGCAAGAATGAAGACCATAAAAGAATTTTGCTCAATATTTGGGTTTTTCTTCGAAAGACCAGATTTGCAAAGCAATACATCCGTCCAGGAATATTTCAATAATGTTGACAATGAAACGGCTAAGAAGATAATTAACACTACCAGGGATCAATTGAAATACGGAATCGGAATTGTAGACATCATCAAGACAATAATCAAAACCGAGAATTTGAAGGATAAACTAGTTTACCAAATAATCCGGTTGGCTCTCTCAGGACAATTGCAAGGTGTCAAGCTACCTTTACTTGTAGAGTCCATTGGCTTGGAGGAAACTGATGCTCGTCTTGGCATAGCGCTGGGTATGTTATAGCGCCGGTCCTGGCACCAGAGATAACCCTACATTGCCACCCTAGGGTAGATAATAGGGTTTATTAGGGTACGTGTATAGGGCATAATAGGGTAAGAGTCCAGGGCTCATTTCTACAATTTCCCATGAAAAAGAAACTTCCAGAAGTTCCTCGAGGGTCTTGACAGTTGCGACCTTTATCTTCAAGAGCAAACCTATCTCACCGTTTAGAAGGTCTATTCGTGATATATATACTGTTTCCCTAATTGCCAGATACCTTCTCCGTTCTGTGTGTAGAGAATTAAAAAGAGATTGTGAGCTGTGTACGAATAGTGACAAGATGTTTGCTGCCATTGCTTCTGGAAAGCCATTGCAGTTATCTGAAGAAGTACCCAATTCCAATGGGTTGCAACATACCGTCGTGTTGAGTTCGAAACAGAAGAGTAACTATTCACATGTTTCGTTGTTTATACTACCCACGGTAACGTTCCCACAGGAATACATAGCCACTGTTTATTTCAAATTGGGTCCCACTGAGGAATTCAAATTGTTTGGGTACCTCTCCGCAGATAAGCCTAGTGCTATATTCAAAGTGAAATTGTCCAATTCGTCGTTGCAGGATAACGGATCGGGCAATAATGGGCTTGGAGAGATCGATATGGACGATATTGGTTCACCTGAGCCCTCTACAAATGGGCTACAAGACGATGCGGATGCCTTCAATCAATTGCTAATAGGTATATCTATCGAGCCTAAATTGGAAGGGATGGCTAGATTACAAGTATGGAAGAATGAGATGGCTGCTAAACAAGCACAGAGTTCATCCTCTTTAGTACTGTCGAGGCCCTCACGTATTAACCCAAATTGCAATTCAGTTAGTGATTTTGCTAAATTATACCCTAAGATCACACAGGATTTGGCGGCCAAGATCGTTCAACATGCTTACAATTATCTCTCTGGGTTTATTGACCCACAGGGCAATGTTTCAATAAAGATATTTGATTCCTGGTGGGATAAATTTAAGAAAAAATTGCACCAGGATTCAAGTTTTCTAGATGAAGTCACCAAGAGTTGACACACATTCCTAGCCATCTTATGTCCATTAATCCATTCTGCATATACATCCACAGCTCTCTATCACGGTAATATTAAATCTAAATTAGTTTCTGATACATAAGGTGTTTTTTAGCACATGTATATATATGGGAGTGTTGTTCTATAGTATCTTCTTTTAAAGATCTTCTTTATAAAATTTCTCACGTTTAGCCATTTCATTACCGAAGACAGAGTGTCTTGAATCCACGATTAGTTGATCAAGTTCTGTTTCTTCAACGGATCTTTCGTGCAGGCCATCTTTGTTTTCCAACTTTTTAGCTCTTTCATCGGCTTGTTTGGCTAACCAATCCAAAAATGAATCATCCATGGCCAATGGCTCTTTAGAATTATTTTGTAAAGTCAACAACGAGGTGTAAAACTTCTTGATATGCAATTCATCAATATTTCGATCCTGGATGTATTTACTGTAAAGCTTAGACCATGCATTGTAATCTGTAGGACGAGACGTAGATAACGAACCATCTTGTGGTGCTAATTCATTAAATGCTCTTGACGCTAGTTCCAAAACTTTTAACTTAGTCAAATCATCACTCATCGAGAATAATCTAAGCAAACTAACAAAATCATCTTCAACAAATTGATAACTTGAATCCATAAGTTCTTCGCTTAACGTGAGCAGTCTCTTAATGAATGGCATGTACCCAGCTTCTTTGTTATAGTATTGGAAATTTAACCAATGGTAGAAGACAGTAAGGGTTTGCTTATAGAAGCCAGGGTCTACTTCACTGATGTAGGCCTTTACTGGAGGGTTATTTCTCACACAACTTAATACAGTTCTTGTAGCTATTTCTTGTAATGCCAATGGGTATTTTGGGTTTATTATCAGTTCTTTCAATTTGGTAAATTCATGAGTGATGATCTTATACCCATGCTTATAGTCGTGTGCGTACTCCAGCAAGTCATCTAGTTTAGCAACAGCTTGATTGTATTGTTCTTGCAGGAGCATGTTTTGTAATTCTTGGAATTCTTTTGTAAACTCATAATCGGATTCTTCTTGAGGGACGGTAGTGGCAATGTTAGCAGGGACAACACCGCGTTCTTTCAAGTCTGCATTAGTGGATTCGTTGGCCTTCAAAGACCCTGATTCTGACGTAGATGCCGTGGTTGGTGCCGTTGTAGAAGTAGTAGCAGATTCCGTAGCAGGTTGCGTGGTAGGTTGCGTGGCAGATTCTATCTTTGGTGAGACTGAAGTCTCTGCAGTGGAGACGCTAGTAGAGACAGAACCGGTGCTTTCCGTAGATTCAGAAGCCACTGATGCCACTGCCACAGCGTTGTTTACACTCTCTGCTTTGGATTCAACGGTCTCACCGAGTCTGGCCTCTTTCAAACCGGATTCCAAATTAATCCTCACGTCCAGGCCTCCCGGCAATTGCTGGCCGATCCGAACTGGCTGCCACTCAGGCTGTGCAACAAAGATCTTGGGATAGCACTCGGTGGCCCCGCATACCAAATCTCCAGTGTAATACAAGCCATCTGGCAATTTATTAAAATCCTCCTGTAAATCAGTCTCGACAGACGCGGCCCCCTCGCCGGCTGCCTCTGAACAAACCACTGTAAGCGCAGCTAAAACACACACGGACCAACTGACAGACCTCATTCCAAACCAAGTCACAGACCTAACTACCGTTACAACAGTGTGACGACGGATCTTTACAGTAAGTAGCTAAATATTTGTCAATAATCCTTTTTATTGCTACGTATTAATAACAGAAACCTAAACACAACGGCTCTCACAACAACGACTTGAAAACATTGAAATGCAATAGTCTTATAGTATCAACGATCTTACAAACAATTCAATTATATATGTGGAAAAGTATCTAGACGCGGAGTTGAATAAGATAGGGAATCCATATTGAAAGGGACTTTTATCCTGTTTAATCGAACAAACCGAAACCCATTTCGTCGTCGGATTCTTCAGCTTCTTCTTCTTCCTTCTCTTCAGCAGCAGCTTCACCGGAAGCACCACCAGCAGCGGCACCACCAGCAGCAGCTGGACCAGCACTTGGGACAGAGGCCAATTTTTCAGTACCTTCAGCGACCAATTCTTCCACGCTCTTACCTTCCAAAGAGGTCAACAAAGCGGAGACTTTGTCGTCTTCGACTTCGATACCGACAGAGGTCAAGACGTTCTTGATCCCAGCAGCATCTGGCTTAGCACCAGCAGCGTTCAATAACAAGTAGGCAGATAAGTACTTCATTTCTTCGTTGTGTTCTTGTCACTCTCCAGAGGAAGTTTCTTGCAACAAATATCAACCGACAAGTTCAATTCACATGTATGAAAACTCAATTGAGACCAAGGGATCTCCCAATCATGGCATAACACCACACACGAGTGGACTGCGGCACCAGTCCGTTAGGCGATGAGTCCAACTGGAACTTGGAATTGGCAAGCATGGGTATTGCGTCCCTCAGGTTCCTGCGCGTGCGTCTCTGCAATTACCGTATTCAGAGATGTGGTTCAGTGGGAAGACTTTCATGGTTTGCGCGCTGAGATTGGTGCAGTTTTGCTCGGTTTTGCTCGGTTTTGTTCGGCTTTGTATGTGGTGGACGGGTGGTATGCAGCGCATTGTGTTCCAAAAAGGAAAAAGCGACAGTCACGGCACATGTCCTGGTGCGTCTCTTGAAAAATTGCAGGGTGCCAGCAGGGCGCGAGAAAGTTTTTGCCCAGCCGAGCACCCGTCGGAACCGGGAAGCCTCTGCCCGGCGCTGAGCGTGCAGAGGGGGCAGGAGGAAAATGGGCAGGGCGAGGCTGCCCGCAGCACAGGCAGCACCCACGCAAACCAAACGAGAGTTCCACTGTTTGTAACCCATTGGCAATCCCAGTGTTATACCAATTTCAAATATGAATCTTTAAACTGATTGTGTTCAACCATTTGAAGTTTGGTCCACTCGAGTAGCACCAACAAAGTTTTCCATCCACGAAAGAACACGTATACACAATATGTCTACTGCTCCAGCTAGAAAGAGAGTTTTCAAGACCCACTCTTACAGAGGTGTCGATTTGAGCAAACTATTGGAAATGTCCACTGAGGACTTCATCAAGTTGACCCCAGCTAGAGTCAGAAGAAGATTTGCTCGTGGTTTGTCCACCAAGCCAGCTGGTCTTTTGAAGAAATTGAGAGCTGCTAAGTTGGCTGCTGTAGAAAACGAAAAGCCTACTGCTGTCAGAACCCACTTAAGAAACATGATCGTCGTCCCAGAAATGATCGGCTCTGTTGTCGGTGTCTACAACGGTAAGACTTTCAACCAAGTTGAAATCAGACCAGAAATGTTGGGCCACTACTTGGGTGAATTCTCCATCACTTACACTCCAGTCAGACACGGTAGAGCTGGTGCCACCACTTCCCGTTTCATCCCATTGAAATAGATCACCTAGTGATACAAAACGTGCACTCAAGACCATAGAAACTTATGAGCATCATTAAGATATTTGACAACAAAAGGATGAGGAAGCGGCATGGATTTATATATATCTAATCTTAGGGGTTTTGCCATCTAGTCTTAACGTGGTTTCTGTGTGACTGCTTGTAGGTCTTTCCTATCTATTTCTTTATAAATATTATAATATAGTATTACCATCTCTTATTCAGGACGGCAGTCGTCGCAAGATTTCTTTTAGGCCACAGAGCTTTACATGGAAAGGTCAAAGTACGCTGTGTATATACGATCCATACACGTCTTTTGAACAAGCGCTACCCGATTGCTCCTGTACTCGAGCAATGTTTCACATGGTCCTTTGGCACCGTTGTACTTGGAAAATTTTCTTGTTAGAAAAAATGAAAATTTATTATGTTGAGCTCATCTCATCGCCAACTTCAAAAAAAAAATCACACAGTCCGTAACAACCTTCTTTGCCTTGATCAATATCTGTAATCTGTCAAATCAAGGATGTCTGGTATCCAGGATTTATTTGGAACCGCTGGCTCCAACCAGAATGATGCGTTAGCTGGGTTATTCTCGAATAATGAAATTAAACCGATCGATGATTTAACAATGAAAAGTTCGAAACTTATAAGAACCGAGGTCAAACCTGCAGTGGTAGACACTGAAGATGAACCAGCCACCGACGAGAGGGCTTCAAAAAAGAAAAGGAAACATCAACAGGATGGAGAAGATATCGAGGGACAATATTTTAACAAGTTATTGAAAGATGAGCAAGAAGAAGACGCTTCCGATGATGAAACTGCTACGAAAAAGGTCAAGACCTCTAAAGCCAAAGTGATTGACACTAAGGAGTCCCAGCTAGACCAGGCTGATAGAACGCTTTTCGTCGGTAATTTAGTGAATGATATTATTAAGTCCAAGCAAATCTACAAAGAGTTCAAGAAACTGTTCGGTAGCTACGAGCACGAGGAAGACGAGGAGAGTGACTCGGAAGAAAAATCGACGACAAAATTCGCCATCGATTCTATCAGATTCAGATCGATTTCATTTGACGAAGCTTTACCCAGGAAAATTGCATTCATCCAACAGAAACTTCACAAATCCAGAGACTCAATCAACGCTTATATTGTTTACAAGGACAAGAAGGCTTTAAAGAAGATCATTCCAAAACTAAATGGGAAGCTATTCCACGACCGTCACTTAAGGGTTGATTCTGTCTCGCATCCAGCACCTCATGACAAGCAAAGATCTGTCTTTGTCGGTAATTTAGATTTCGAAGAAGATGAAGAGTCCTTATGGAAACATTTCCAAAAATGTGGCGATATCGAGTATGTTCGTATTATACGTGACTCCAAGACCAATTTAGGGAAAGGTTTTGCATATGTTCAATTCCAAGAGTTAGAAACTGTGAATAAAGCTTTGTTACTCAACGATAAACCAATGACTTCCATCAAACACGATAAGAAAAAACCCAGAAAACTAAGAATCTCTAGATGCAAAAACATGAAGAAGTCAGAGAACAATAGCAAGGGACATCTTAGGGTCAAGGATAGCTTACTAAATGAATCGCAAAAGACGAAGATGGGTAGAGCTAAAAAGATCCTGGGTAAAGCTGACAGGGCAACTCTAGGCCAAAAACTAACCATCGAAGGTTTAAGAGCCTCCAAGGACGATAAATCGGGGTCCTCAATCTTAAAGAAGAAGAAACAAAGATCAAAGACTGGCCGTGTCACCAAACGTTCCATGGCTTTTAAGAAATCTCTCAAGGAATAAAAAAAAATGTTCTCTCTCTAAGACCATAAGAATATAAACTATATATCTACGATTCTAACATTAGTACATTTATTAAGAAGATCCAATAATCTGATGATGCTGATGATGATTCTGATGCAAGCAAAGATGAAAAATTCATAAGTCGTTAACGTTGTAAATAATTATTTTGCCCAACAAGCCTTTTATTTTGGAGCTGTTGTAATAAGTTCGATCTATCCGTATTGTTCTGATTGTAATATACCTCAGTCGAAGCCTCATAAGGTTTTCCATTATAACCTGTTGTCCTAAACTGGTTGTTCCAGAAATCTTCTTGATGAGTCTCATATACTTTCATATGGGTACTAGCAACATTATTCATATGGCGTGCCACCTCAACATTAACCGTGGTACGGAACTCTGGATAAAATGTATGATCATCATGGAACGACTTCTTCAAATCAAGTCTCATTCGAGCGTTTCTTGCAATTGAGTCGTCCTGAACTCTTTGTGGCATTGTAACATAATTTCCCTCTGTGTGCATATCCAATGGCATCTTCGCCTGCGGTAAGCGTTCATTTCGTTGTTGATACACCATTGTTCTTCAACCAAGATAACAAAAGCTGTTTGCAAAGTTCACAAAATCGATCGAAAAGTGTATCTTTGAAGTGATGAGCTTCAGAGCATAGAAAATTTTTCATAATGACATCTTTATAAACCTCGACCCAGACAGTTCAGTGACCGTTAGAGGTAGACGAAAGGCCCGTAGATAAGATCAAATAATTTCAAATTCAGCGAGAAGCGGAATGTGGTCACTCGGGTGGTTCCCATTTGGTAATCCCATTTGTTTATCAACTGCCAATTCTTCCGAAACTTCTTTCCCAGATAGTAATCTTGTAAGTTTCAAGTCGTCTGTATGGTACCAAACGTAATCAAAGATACCTTTTAATTTTCCTGAGTAACAAGTATGGTCGAATAGTCCATACGTGGTCTTATCATAGATACAGTGGTTTATGAAGGGGGCCATTGGGTTCACCATATTCAAACCTTTGTAATTCAGGATCTGGCCTTTCAAGAAGTTGATCACAAGCGAATCCTTGGTAGAATTCAAGTCGCCAGAAAACACAATTCTAATCTTGCCATGGTATTTGTCCTCCACTAATTGATCAATAATCTTGGATAACTCTCTCATTATAACCATACATTGCGATAACTTCACTTCATCGTATTTCCAGTAAAGATGAGTGTTTATGACAATAAACACCGTGTCTGTTGGCCTGTGTCTCAATGATACAAAGAGGCACACTTGGTTTTTCTCCTTGAGGACTTCTAACAACTTACCATCTTTTACTTTATTTCCATTACCATCTGTCAACGCCAGGTTCTTATGTGCCAAATAATCTAACTCATCTGGACTAAATACATCTAAGAACTCGTTTAGATATATGCCCTTCGAGTGGATAAAGTCGAATTTGTCCTGGTTGAAAAAAATTCCTGCACCGTCCAATAGGTCCTCCTCAAGTTTCCAGTAGCTGGGTGCGCTCTTGCTAATAAACGCAGAACCCATATTGAACTCTTTCTTAGTCACAACACTCCAGTATTGGTGGTAATCCCTGGAGGTCATTTCTTGTATACACATCAAATCTGCCTTGTATTGTCTTAGCAGCTCCGTTTCTAGCAAACTGTGCCTATACTTCCAATCCTTGTATTGGTCTGGCACATACGTATACACTTGAGGCCACATATAAGAAGGTGATAAAATGTTGTATGATAGTAAGGTGAATTTCTTATCCAATTGGGCACATGTCGTTTCTTTGCTCTTGTGGCGGAGCAATTCATTAGCTTGCCTTAGAGGCACGAATCTTCTTTGAAACATTTGTGGTAACGAGCTCATATCGGTTATTTTGACCGTTGTACTCCGGAACTCAGTGGTATTTGGATAAGCAAGATTACGTTAGCGTAATGATCCGTTATTATATAATACTACTTTTATAGTAAATGCCAAGACCAAACCTTCTGAAGAAGCTAAAAATTATATGTTAACAAGAGGTAATAATAAAGGATTATATGATATTACATTGAGTCGACGCCTCAGAGCGTAAAAACAACTATGCTGAGGTAAGTATATGGTTTGATTTCTCTAAACTGACATTAGCAAAATACTTCACATCAATATCCTCATCGGCGGTGAGTTTTTCTAAAGATGGAATAATGGATTCTTTGATTAAAGTTTTCATCGAGGTGTTATTCGTGGCAGGTTCTTTTAAAAGAGTCTCTACAATGATGGCATACGACTTGGCTATATTGAATCTGATATTAGGCACGGAATCGTCAGCCAAGTGTTTCACAAAGGGTAATATGTGGCTTGTTATAGTGTCCTTATCGACCATAGGTACTAACGACGTCAATGCTGAAAGCAATGTAAAACGATAGATGAAGTTTTCTAATAATTGAGAGTCAAATTTCAATAGTCTAGAAATTATTTCATCACGACACCATTCGGAACCGAATATCTTGGCTAATTTAGTCAAATTGGTGACGGCAGCCTCTCTAATCGAAAAGACGGTATCCCATAGCCATGATAGACAAAGATCGCTCAATTTTTGGTTGAAAAAATCCACGCCCAAGTGTTCTGCTAAGATTGGGATATATTCGATAATCCCCATCCTAACTCTCCAATTCATATCACTAGCCAGCTCTGTTATAGCTGGTAGCAATGAGTCTGAAAGTAAATCGATCCCGATCACGTCGTTAACGACTTTCAAATTGGCTATGATGTTTAAACGAACGTCAGGGAATTCATCCTTCAACATGTTCAACAATATAGGTAGTAAATGCTCCACAGATTCTTCCTTAGTGAGCACGGTGACCAGGTTAGTGACTTTCAAAGCCAAAGAGGCTCTGACCACTTCACTTTCATCCATACTCAAACTCTGCGTTGCAGGGATGATTTTCTCTAGGATAGTGGCCTTGTCCTTTTTCAGAAAAGCTGCAAACCCAGGAACTTGCTTCGCAATTGCTTTCCTTACATCGCTTTCGTTATCCTCACACAATTGTAGAAATGGTGTCACTAATTCGTTAATATACTTCTCCTCGTTAGCAAATTCCGTGGCCAAAGCTTCAAAACGATCCGCTGCCATGTAACGGACCCTCCACGCATCGTCTCCAATCAGCTTGATAGTGCTGTCCAACAAATCTTTTTTGTGAGACTCGTCCTTCTTTGTGTTGAAAAATTTCAGTACTGAGATCAACACTTCCACAGCGAGGAATTTCACTGAATCCTGTGTATCATTAATAATCTTTTGGAACATGTTGGAAATGTAATCCCAATCCGTTGAGTTAGACAAATTGATGTTTTGAGTCAACAAGTCTAGCAAGACCGGCAAGTTCTTAGCCGCGGCTCTTTTCACCATTGGAGTCTCATCAGTGGTCAATTGTAGATACAGGACCAACAAATTCTTACGTAGAGTGTCGTCCACCCTGGTGATAACGCTCTTGAAAAGACCGCACGATGAGACCTTTGAGGAGAACCAATCCGCAGTGGCCAAATGCTCCAATAAAGGAATAAAATCGTCAAGAATCTGTTCATTGCTTAGCTCGCTTGCAACAGAGTTCAACGACACAACAGCCTTCTCTCTCACTAGCGTCTCCTCCGTCGAGGCCAAGATCTCTAGTGCTGGTAAAAGCAAACTACCAAACTCAGGTCCACCCACAAGAGGGATAAATTTCCCTAATTCGTCTGCCAGGACAGCAAAAACCTCATCCTCGTCGTCCTGAGCCACCTCCGTCAAAAACGGAACCAACTCCTCTCTAGTACGCACAGGACCAAGCGCTAAAGCAATACTGTCCAACTTTTTCATCGCCTCCACACGGTTGGCAATATCGTCATGTTTCAGCTCATTCATCAAAAGAGCCAGCGGAAAAAGGTCCTTCTGGCCTCCAGCAGCAGAAACGTCCTCCATAATCACCTAAAAACACTCGTTACACCTCTACACAGCCTATCTGTCACTTCATCCTGGTGGTAAACAACACTGGAATTTGACCTTCGAACTTCAAATTTCAAAAGGGGCCTTAGAAAAACACGTGATATGCACGTGATAGGTGCCAGGTGCCAGGTGCCAGGTGCCAGAGAGTCTCTGGGCTCCAGACGCCGTTGTATGGGCTGATCCTCAGGAGCAGCTGGTCCAGAGACGTTGTCAAGCTTGTTAGAGAATATTTACAGGGCTGTACTGATTTCTCCGTGGTGATTACGTCCAAATTTGGGTTATATTGAAGTTTACCCTTCCCGCTCGCAATTCCAGATGGCAGCTATACGCTAGCGAGCAATCTGAACAATTGAGTAATGTGAGGAGTCACACTTGTAGCAGTGGCCAAGAAATTGCGGGCAACGTACAGCAGCAGTTGTTTAAACCGGCGTCTTTGTAAGATCAGGACCACCAGGACTATGGGGGCAAGGATTTTGGAAGGGAGACGTTCTTGCCACTTCTGGAGGCCCGCCACAAGTGAGCTGAGTTTGTTATTTGTCCAGCGGTGGGTTGTCTTCGAAGTGGAGATCGCGTCGAAACCCTGCCCTGCCACAGGAAGTTTCTCGACAGGTACAGGTTTAGTCGCTCTGGCCGTCGTCTTCTCTCTTGCACTGCGGGAGTTCACAGTCAGTGACTCAAGTAACTGAGTCTCCATGGACTTGCCGTTGATCTCATGTGCTTGCAACATGTCTTTCAAGCCGGGAGCAGAGTGACATAGGTCATGGTACAGGCTGGGCCCTCTCCTATGCGCCAGCAACTTGACCTCCACTTCAAGCAAGCCTGTCCTTATCAGTTCATACAATGCGATAACTGTCGGCTCTGAACAATTGCTAGCAACATGACTCTTTAAGGTCCCTACAATAAGATCCTGTACTGCAACGGTTATGGGCAAAAAATCTTGGATGGGCTCACCGAGCTCGGTGACCTTCACGTAACACTTAACCACATTGTGTATCCAAACAACGTCCGGATGTAGGCCTGCCAGCGGTACTAACCGGGACTCTATACACAGTTCGGTCATCACTTTCTTCAAAGTCACACCTAGGGTCACAAAACTCTGCAACAGGGACCCGCAATTGATCACCAACGTCACCAACTCGACATTGTCGTACCACCGACCGGGCAGTAGCCCTCTGTCTACTAACAACTCAAGGCATTGCAAAGGCTGTCCCTTCACATAAAGCTTAATAAACTCTTCCAAACCGGATTCTGGCCTCCTGTGTGGGGATTCGAACAGCTCGCTATCCAACAGCTCTTGTAAAGATTCATCCATAGACACTTCTCGTTGATGGCTCCTATGGGAATGGGGTTAAGTAGACCTAGGTTACTACGGGCTTGTTCAGCGATAACATATAAATAAAACTTTAAGGATACCGATAACTTATAGAACTATCTACCACTGTGTTAAACTGCAAGTGGCCCAGTATTTGATACAACTACAATCTCAGGAGGTGCTGGACACTGACAACATGGGTACACAAATTGTGAGCCACTCGAATGACGAGCCAAGAAAGTTACAAACCAATAAATTATCGATTGTCGAATCGCCGGTTTTCGAGTCGAAGCCGATGGCTAGAATACCCACTAAATGGCAACAGAGGCTATATTATTTGAATAAGAATTTTCTGTACGACTTCCTGGTGAAAGGTATCTTCTTATACCCCTTCTACGGTGTGATTGACGTCTTATCACAACCCAAGTATTGGAAATTTATTTTGTTGTTTGCGATGAGTTTCTGGGCTACATTTGCTATTGTGCTTGGGATTCTGTTTGTGACCATTTTCCCCTTGATGTCGATGCTAACTTTGCCGTTTTTAGGCCCTTTGGGAACGGTGATGTCTATTGCCCAAGTGCTTTTACTGGGAAATACGCTAACGAATATGATTTTAAACAGTGTAGTGGTCAATAGCTTGAACTCTCAGGTGTATTTAATGGCCCTTGGGTTGAACTCACATAAACTAAGCGGAGAAAAGGTCTCGTTAAAGGACCAATCCCCTCCACCGCCACAGTTAACCGCAGAGACTCCTCAATTAGACAGGTACTGGATCAAGTTTGTGACCAATTTCTTCTATAAGAAGTGCAAGAAAGCTGTTACATCCTTAGTGATGTTACCTTTAAGTTTTGTACCCATCATAGGGCCCATGATTATAAATCAAATGTCATCCTCGGAGAGAGCGTTCAATTATTTGCGTCCTTTCTTCCAGAAGTATAATATCAGCAACCAGGACGCTGAGTTGTACAGACTAAAGCATTATGGTTCTTTCCTAGCGTTTGGGATGTCTGCCGGTTTATTAGAGTTCTTACCGCTGGTGTCAACATTTACAGTGGTGAGCAACACTGTTGCATCCGCAAGATGGAGTATAAGAATCATCAAGGATATCAAGTCCAAGACTCAGTGAAAACGCATATTTTTTTTGTAGGTTTATATAGCTTTCTAATCTCTAATAGTTTACATTCTCAAATGTTCCCACTAATACAGGTACATACTATCAATGCAACCGTATCCGGCCACTACACCACCTTCGTCTGAAGTGTCTAGTTTGGATCTCACCAACGAGCCTGAGTATTCATTCAAATGAATGTTTTGCTTGTCAAAGACAACGACACCATAGATACCCAATTCACTGACGATAGGCTCCTTAGACAGTTGTCCGTTACGAACAATATAGTTCTCTCTTTTAGATTCAGTGTCGATCAATTCCATTAGGATGTACGCGTTCCATTCCTTGGCGTCCAATTTCGACAAGAATTTGGGGATCTCATCTTTGTATATATTGTTCCCACCACCTTCTCTGGAAGGTTTTAGCACATATTTAGAAGCGTTTTCAATGGCTTCTTTCTTACCAATCTTCCCCAGGGGAGAGTCGTCTAATGGGTAGATCTTCACAAAAGTCTTGGCTAGATCTGCCTTGACTTTTGAGTCATCGACAAATTTGGACAAGATCTTGTCCTCAGTTAACAACTGTTGAATTTTCTTGCTACCAGCCAATTGAGTCATGACATCTGGAGCCTTGATAGCGTATGAGGATTCCAATAACGCTCTAGCTTCCCAGTCCTTTTCATCATGGTAATCATGGGTATCGTACCCTGTTCTATAATAGATCAAAGCGACTTCTTTACCCGTTCTCTTGTGGATCAGTCTCTTGTCACCGGTCTTGTCTTCTAATTCAAATTCAGTCCAAATATCTTTGAAAGTAGTTCTGACACTAGAGATACCGTACAGCCTTAGCAAGTTGTATTCCAACAATTTTTGATCGTAAAGGTTCTTCTCGTTTGGTTCCACCACAAATAAACATATCTTGTTGTCCCTCTCTTGCTGTTGCTTCTTGGTCTGTTCGCTGTGTGGGTCCTTAGCGATATCAGCCACTTGATACAAGTTCATAGCATTGGCGATACCTCTGACAAGGAACACGACAGATTCAGAGATTGGCAACTCTCCGACTTGGTAGAAAGGTTCATCCTTGTTGTTAGCGTCGTATAGACCCATGACATTCAAATAGTTATGCAATTCACCGACTTTGGAACTCAACCCAGCGAAGGACACTGAGATGGTATTGAATTCCACTTGTTTCAACTCTTTCGACTTGGAGTCAACCAAATAGTCAGATCTAAACACACCACATTTCAAACTTTGCTTCGAAGTGTTGTCCTCAGCGAGTTTCAATAATTTGCCAATGAATTCTGGATCGTAGGCAGCGAACTCCTGGGTTTCCTTAGTGAGCCACTCCGAGTTCACTACATTAGCGTACAATTTGTTATAAACCGGTTGCAACTTCTTGGCGTCTTCGAACAACGTACGTGGCACTGGAGTAGGGAAAACCGTAGTGGGGGCGACCACGGATTCGTGAGCTTTACCAGTGCTCATCACTAAACCATTAGTGATGGCCCATTGGTTCAACTCAGGGACCACCAAGGTCTCAATCTGCTGCTTAGTTAGCTTTGGGTACTCAGTATGGCTGTCCATAGTGTGCAAAAGGCTTACTCTACCGTTATCTCTGTACAGCCAACAGGTATGGTGGCAGGAAGAAGTGAACAGTTTTTTCACTAATGTCAAGATTTTATACACAGGACATTTACGTACATTCCGAGCCAGGATGGCTCTAGGCAAGGTGGATGTTAAGAAATACCTTTCCCACAGTCAGGAATGCAAAGAGCACACAACCGTGAACGTTCCTGTGGCCTCGTCAGCATGCCAACGAGCAGGAACGCCCAGTTTCTCCTGTGGGGAATATGTATAGACTTCTTGATCATTATTCTAGGAGCGGTAGTATCACAAGACGCCGGTGAGAACTAAACAGCGCCTTATTTCATAAAATAGAGCTCCAATGTGGAATTACCAAGATCTTCGAGATGTGGGCTTTCGAGACCACAGAGCGCAAATGAGCGTGTTTGACAGTGTGCTACAGAGCCAGTGTGGACTCACACTGGCGTTGTAGCACACACGCACACGTTCAAACGCTCTCAAATGCACACTCATGATGATACACTCTCGATTTGCCCTCTTTCATTGTAGTAAGGAAAGACTGGAAATTTGTTTTCAGCTCATCGATTTTTCACTGAAAAAATTTTCACCAGACACAGGGAAAACACCACGCTGTAACGCCAGTAGAACTTGTATTGCTTGTACTAGGCGGCATGGTTGCGACGCTCTGGCGCTAGTGGTCATAACCATGTAACTTATGCGCGTGTTCAAACGCACCTGGTCGAGTTAAGCGCCATATCTCTTGGAAGCCGCCAACCGAGCTGCTTGAAAATGGCAGTGGACGATACCTGGCATCACTGCGACCACAATGTCGTGAGATTGACCCCGTAGGACACGGGAATGGCATGCTACTGCCTGGATCTTGTTTCTTGGACCGCAATGCACGTGACAAACGCGCACGTGACATTCATTCACGTGATCAAACACAGTCACGTGATACCCAATCACGTGACGCAGAAGCCACTGTTTTTAACACGTAAATGCGTTTCCCAGAGTACAAGAAGAGTGTCACTACCACTTAACCTGTTGTGTGTTTCACGATAGAGGACTCAATTGGTTAAGAATTGAGTGGGAAGCAGCTTCAAGATGTCGTCTACAGGGTTTGAGAGCAGTGGCGGGGCCGCTGGGTTGAAATCTAGAGCCGTAGAGACGGAAAGGCCGTTGTCTGCACAGGCCAACGAACTGGAGAGTTCGAAGTCTAAGTCCGAATCATCGGATGATGTGAAGGCCCTGTTGCAACTAGAGTCGTTGGTGATGCCAATTGTGTTTACTGCTTTGGCTATTTTCACTAGAATGTACAAGATCGGAGCCTCGACAAAAGTCACTTGGGATGAAGCCCATTTTGGTAAGTTTGGGTCTTACTACTTGAGACACGAGTTTTACCATGACGTTCACCCTCCTTTGGGGAAGATGCTTGTTGGGCTTTCCGGGTTCCTCGCTAACTACAATGGGTCCTGGGATTTCCCCTCTGGTGAGTCCTACCCAGAGTACTTGGACTATGTTAAGATGAGAATCTTTAACGCTATGTTTTCCAGTCTTTGTGTTCCCTTAGCGTACGCTACCGCGAAGGCTATTGGGTTCTCTTTGCCCGTCGTGTGGTGTTTCACTGTGATGGTCCTTTGTGAGAACTCTTTTGCCACGTTGGGGAGATTTATCCTGTTGGACTCGATGCTTTTGTTTTTCACCATTGCATCTTACTTCTGTTTCGTCAAGTTCCATAACACGAGAGACCAACCTTTCACTAGAAAATGGTGGAAATGGATGGCATTGACCGGTATCAACCTTGGTTGTACCATTTCAGTGAAGATGGTTGGTTTGTTCATCATTATGGTCGTCGGTATTTACACTGTGATTGACCTGTGGAACAAATTAGCCGATAAAAGAATGTCTTGGAAGACTTACTCCGGTCATTGGATCGCGCGTATCATTTGCTTAATGGTTTTCCCCATGCTAGTGTTCATGCTATGTTTCAAGATCCATTTCATCCTATTGTCCCACTCAGGTACCGGTGACGCTAATATGCCATCTTTGTTCCAAGCTGGACTAGACGGCTCTTCTGTCGGGGACGGCCCTCGTGATATCGCCGTCGAATCATCTGTCGTGACTTTCAAGAACCAAGCCTTGGGTGGATCTCTATTACATTCGCATATTCAATTGTTCCCCGAGGGGTCCAAACAACAGCAGGTCACTTGTTACTCTCACTCTGATTCCAATAACGAATGGATTATATTACCCACTTGGGACGTTTTGTCTGAGCGTAACGGAAAGCCTACCAATGAGACCGATGATGAAATCACTTTCGTCGAGGACCAAAAGACATACTTGATTAGACACAAGAACACTGGTAAACAGCTACACTCTCACCCCGTCTTAGCTCCTTTGAGTAAGAAGGATTACGAAGTCTCCGGTTACGGTTCGATTAACACCGGTGATTATCACGATTACTGGACTATTGAAGTCGTGGGGCAAGTCGGTAAGGAAAATAAGACCAGAATCCACCCATTGACCACCAGTCTTCGTTTCAAGCACAAGATCCTAGGTTGTTATTTGGCTCAAACCGGTAAACACCTACCTAAGTGGGGGTTTGGCCAAGGTGAAGTCTCCTGTGTCAAGGATCCATTTAAGAGAGATAAGAGAACTTGGTGGAACGTGGAAACTCATACTAACGAAAAGTTACCACCAAAGCCAGAAGATTTCAAATTCCCTAACATGGGGTTCTTAAAGAATTTTATTCATTTGAACTTAGCTATGATGGCCACCAATAATGCTTTGATCCCAGACCAAGAGAAACTCGACGCTTTAGCTTCATCTGCTTGGGAATGGCCAACGTTACACATCGGTCTAAGACTTAATGGATGGGGTGATGACAATCCTAAATACTACTTATTGGGAACTCCATTGACTACTTGGGCTTCCACTTTGACTGTCTTAGGGATGTTGGTTACTATGGTGGTTCTATTCTTGAGATGGTTTAGACAACAACAAAACTTTGGTTCCAGCCAGGAATTGAACACTTTTATGATGGGGTCTTTCTACCCATTATTAGCTTGGGGTACTCACTTCATGCCTTTTGTTATCATGTCAAGAGTTACCTATGTGCACCATTATTTGCCCGCTTTATATTTTGCACTAATCATCCTAGCATACGTGTTGGATTATTTCGTGACTTCTGAACGTGGCGTTTTGAAGAGAGTTCCAAAGGGTGCTAAACACGCTGCAGTAGCTTCTTTCCTACTGGCTACCGTTGCATGCTTCGTATTCTTTGCACCAATCAGTTATGGTATGACAAAACCTTCTAAGGACTACAAATATTTGAACATCATACCTTCTTGGACTATTATCAATGAACACGATAAATAGAATAAAGATTAAGAAATGATATGGATTCTAAAGACGTTTATTAACCAATCATTACAGTGAAATAAAGTATATATAAATTACTATATTGTCTATAAACAATACAGATGATAAGTTGTACCTTATTTTTCTTCCATCCCTCCCCATGTTATCGGTCACTGAGTAATTCTATCACTATCCAGTAGAGTAGATATATTTCTAATCCTAACATCTGTTGTATTAGATGGTGTTAGAATGTTACTTCTATGCGGTAAGTTTCCTTGAATGCTTATAATATTGTCTAATTGAGGTGATCCCACTGTAACCAACTCTGCACCACCATCATTGATTCTGTTAGATCTCTTATTATTCGTCTGTTGACGATGTGCTAAAGGAGGCGGTGTTATCCTGACAGGTACCCCGCTTACTATGGGGGTGCTGTCAAGGTTAGCGAATGGTGTCATTTGGGAAATGTCATTAGCGTCGATTGCCTCACTGTCTGCAGCACTCACAGAATATTTAGGTAGCACTGTTATGATATGCTCATATAGTGGTGGTGAACTATGCCTTGCGTTCTGGTATATTGGTGGGACTTCTTCATCCCAAGAGATTCCTAGCCCTGATCTCTCCGTAATGATTAATCGAAATTGCATTCTTAGCACCCTTGCAGCACCAGTTGGGACACTAACTATTTTGGCATTGACATTGTTAGAGTTTTTAGAAGAGCTACTGGTGTTAGGTTTAGTACTATCACCAGAACTTGTACCAGACCTTGAACGGTTTAGTTGCTCATTGTCTGAGACTAATTTTCCCTTTGGGGTATTCCTGTTAGCAAACATCGGCGATAATTCTGCAAGCCTTTGATCGGAGTTGCTTGTAACCGGGTTCAAATCAGAAGACGAAGACCTTGGAGGATGTGGGTTTTTAATCTTTACCGGTTGTCCATTTAAATATTGTAATGCCTCTTCTGCAACAACTATTTCTACCGCAAGAATATGCGAGACGTAAATCCCTAATTTCGGATCCTGCAAGTCACAAGAAATGTTCGTTGGTTGTCTTGGAGCTTCAAATTTGCTTTGACCAGTGGTTGCATACGTTACAGCGTTAGAAACACCAGAGTTTAATGACATGCAATCAATGTCTGTCACCAATTCAATCTTGCCCTTGCCATCAAAATCTGTCTTCCATCCATTCTTCATATCTCCCTTGGCAATAATCCGAACTTCTTCGGTGAACAATGTGCTATTATTACTATTATATTCTTGTTTCAATTGCTCATCTCTTACCCTTTGTTGTTGTTGCAAAAGTTCTTGTCTCAAAGCGTCATCGCTTGGATGGATGAACGGAGCATCATCGCCATCAACGTCGTCGTCTCTATCCCCCGTGGGTCCACTTTGGTTACCTGATGAGCTAGTCGTTGACGACCCGCTTTGATTTGAATTACCATTACCATTACCATTATTCCTTACAGAATTATTCCCTTGTATCATAGGCATATTTTCAAGTGATGCGACTGCTACTCTCACTTGTGGACCCGAGTCACCATACCTCTTGATTGGAATCTGATTAATTTTACTCCTCTCAACTTCTTTCTTTTTCACTTCATCCTCCAACTTCGACAATTCTGATTTATGGCTCTTACAAGCAAATGCCCTCACTCTAGTCGTTTCTTCAATCCGCCAACTTAACTTCCTCATCCTCCATCGTTTGTCACCAAGTGAGACACCATCCAGTTTCATCTCTAAAGGGAATGTAGATTTCGGATATACGACATTGGGCAATACCGCTGCCGCTGTCAACTCTGTTGGAGGGAACACACGCAATGAGTTCCTGTCAGGTCCTCTTGTGAGACTTCTCGTCACAGGTACGGGGATAGATAGGTTTAATATTTTTTCCTTCTTAGTCTTTGGATCCAGATAAGTAGCGACTCCGACAAGTTCATATTTAATAGACATGTGCGAACTGAACCCCATCCCACAAGTGGACGGTACAGACCCTGGGATTAAATATGAAAACGGGAAAGTGTGTTTCCCAATAGGTTTTTCCACCGAGGTTGTCTGGACGTCCCATTGCTTCATCTTTGTCACTTTGGTCATACAATTCTTACAATTCTGGACTGAATGCAAATCGGGCATGAAAGGCTTGTGATAATGAACCTTCTGCACCAGTTTTAGAACCACTGACAATATTTTCACTTTGGTGTAACCAGCACCAAGGATTTGAGTATTACTCATAGTCCGTGTCTCTTGAGACAGGCTGTCTATTGTGGAAGATTCTGGCACTGTCACTGTCGGGGAAAGAGTCAGATTCGAAAACCCATTGAATAGCTGGCCACTTTTCAACTTCAAAGAGCCGCTACGGCCATTGCCTTGGAACGGCTTCGAAGCAGGGTTCGACTTTATAGATCGTAGATGCGAGTCTGACGACGAACCAAACGGATCCTTCACTTTCAAACTCAGTGTACCCGCTAGCACGGCACCCGAGGAGTCGGTAGCGTTACCGTATAACACACAAGGCGGTGATTCAATGCGAAGACTTAAATCGACAGAGTGTGGACCAGAGCTGCTCGCAGCCTCAGCGCCATCTGCCGCCCCTTTTGCAGTCAGTTTGCTAAACACCATGACATCAAGCACCACTCCACACACTCACGGAACTGCTATACCGAGCCTTAGATGTATCAGAACTGCTATACCACGAAGTACTTTGCTATTAAGCACTCTCTATCCACTCTTATCAGTGACAGACCAAAATTGCATCCCACCAGAGAAGGAAAAAAAACTTCACGTGACATGAGCATCACGTGTAAATAAGCACGTGACACACAGCACATCACGTGCACAAAGTCACATGACTAATTGCACGTGACACATCAGGTGACACATCACGTGCTTATTCACACGTGATGTGTCACATGCCTCGGCGTACAGAGCGACATGCACGTGCACCATGATGTCTATACATCGCGTTCCACGAAAAAAGTTCTTTCTGAAAAATTTTTTTTGGATTTCCGTTTGAAAGTGAGGACAAAAAATCGATGAGCATCGAGGACACATTCGACACTAGAGGTAGTAGAAGGTAGAGTAGCGGCTCATTTGACTTATCTTGTGGGTGTTGTGGCGATGTCTACTGACGAGATTGTGTGGCAGGTGATCAATCAAGGGTTTTGTTCCCACCGGATCAAAGCGCCTAACGGACAATGGTTTTGCCGAGACCCGCATAATGTGACAGGTCTTTGTACTAGACAGTCCTGTCCGCTTGCTAACTCTAAGTATGCGACTATCCGTACTGACAGGAAGACTGGTCGGATTTACTTGTATATGAAGACACCTGAAAGGGCCCATACGCCCGCGAAGCTGTGGGAGAGGATCAAGCTTTCGAAGAATTACGCTAAGGCTTTGAAACAGATCGACGAGCATTTGCTGTATTGGAGCAAGTTTTTCATCCATAAGTGTAAGCAGCGGTTTACCAAGTTGACGCAGGTTGCCATCACAGAGAGAAGGCTGGCAATGAGAGAGAATGAGAGACATTACGTCGGAGTTGCTCCTAAGGTGAAGAGAAGAGAGGAGAACAGAGAACGGAAGGCTCTGGTTGCTGCCAAGATCGAGAAGGCGATCGAGAAGGAATTGCTAGACAGGTTGAAGAGTGGTGCTTACGGAGACAAACCTTTGAATGTTGACGAGAAAGTGTGGAAGAAAGTCATGGGTAAGTTGGAAGACGACGAGGATGAAGAAGAATTGGAAGAAGAGTACGAAGAAGAGAGTGACGAAGGGGAAGTCGAGTATGTTGCTGACGATGCTGATAACGAGTTTGTTAGCGTGGACGATCTACAAAAATGGTTGGGTGACGACTCAGACAATTCAGATTACTCCGATGATGATGAGAGCGAGAGTGACAGTGACAATGACAGTGATATCGATGACAAAGAAAACCCCAAGAAGAGAAAGAAATCCGCTACTAAGAAGAGCAAACGTCCTAAAGTGGAGATCGAATTCGAGGAAGAGACAGAACTCCCAGCAACGGAACAGACAGTGGCTAACTGAATTCTTTCAAAGGATTCACACATCTCTACAGAGCCCTACAACATTGTATACTAGTGAAAAATTCCATCCCTTACAGCATATGGACATTCTTGTTTCATTTTTACGTACATAGAGAATATCTAAAATGGTTTAAAATGTCCCTTTCCTTTATAGAGATATCTTAGTGACATCGAGGTCTTTATGGACAAAAGCTTTGTTCCCACCGGCACCCAAGTAGTCTGAAGCGACTTGACCGTTGCCCCTAATCTGATACTGATAGATGACAAGCCCATCAAGTCCCACAGGCCCACGTGCATGGATTTTTGAAGTGGAGATCCCGACTTCAGTACCGAACCCGTACCGGAACCCATCGGCAAACCGAGTAGATGCATTCCAATAAACACCTGAGGAGTCAATCCCCTTCAAGAAATTCTCGGCATTCTCCTTTCTTTCAGTGACAATGGAGTCTGTATGTTTAGAAGAATGAGTGTTGATGTGGGTGATGGCATCGTTCGTGGAACAAATGAATTTCACAGCACAGTCTAAAGATAGAAACTCTTTATCGAAATCTTCATCGGCTTTAACATCAACGATAGCTTCTTGCAATTTGTCAGTTAACAAACCGTTCTCCTTTAATTTGGATATATATGCCTCCTTCACATCATCAGTGACATGCAAAGTGGTTTCACCTTGAATGGAAAGGTTCATCAAGATCTCCCACCATTTTGGTAATTGTGGATTGATCAACAAAGTCTCCATAGCGTTACACCCGGCTGGGTAGTTGGTCTTGGCGTCTAAAGTGATTCTCTTGGCCTTGTCCAAATCTGCAAACTCGTCTACGTACACGGAGCAGATCCCATCCGCGTGTCCTAGGACTGGGATCTTAGTGTTGTTCTTGATATTCTTCACTAGAGCGTTCGAACCTCTTGGTACAACCAAGTCGATGTAATCATCCTGGTTCAACAAATCGTTGACATCTTGTCTTGTTTCAATCAATTGGACAGCACCTTCTGGGACGCCAGTGGCAGCCGAGTTGGCTTTGATCGTCTCATTAACAACTTTAGCCATCTCTCTAAAAGTGTGAACACTCTCCTTCCCACCTTTCAAGATCCCTGCATTCCCACTTTTGATACAAAGAGCAGTGATGTTGGCAATCACTTCGGGACGAGACTCGAAAATGACCAACAGTACCCCGACGGGAGCAGTCACCTGGTATAAAGTCAACCCATCGTCCAATTCTCTGGCCATATGGATTTTACCGACAGGGTCTTCCAAATCAGCGACATCCTTGACCCCTTGCAACATGACATCAAACTTGTCACCTTTAAACAAATCTAACCGTTTTAACAACGCAGAAGAAAGTCCAGTACGAGTAGCTTCCTCCAAATCCTTCTTATTGGCAGCTTCAATGCTCGAAGCATTAGCCTTCAGAGCGTCATGGATCTTGTACAAAATCTTAGACCTGTTCTCGTTAGAGACAGTTTTTAAAACGTTACCGGCCCGGCGGGCATTCTTAGCAATTTCTTCAGCAGCAGACATCGACACACTAGCTTGATGCACACTTACTGGTTCGAGGGTCTAACATGAGTAAAGATGTTAGTACGTAGTAAGTAGGTTAAAATATGTTCTACATATTATGTAAACCAGCGCGGGGAAAATTCCGACAGAAAATAATCTACGAACACAAGTGGAACAGCACACATGTGGCAAGGCCTGTAGATGTCAATGCGATGTGTGTTACAGTGAGTCTACGATGTTTAAGTTGCCACTAGGATGGAGCAATGGACCGGGGAAAGGTACAAGTCACGTGATACGCGATTCCCGTACTTCGAGCCCGCCGTGTCTCCTTGGGCAGGCCACAGCCATGGACAGTTCACTAGCACTGAGATAATTGCTACTAGTACCACCCATTATGGAAGATTCTCTGTGGCCCAGTCGTAAGTTACGGAACTGCGTGATCACGTGTAATAATCATTACCCGGAAATCACGTGATGTTTTTTTTTGCCGCCAACACTTTCTCGGCGGCACAAGTGGAACACACACTTCTCTTCACCACTTTATGGCCTGGCCTGGGTGTCATTGAACGACATAGCAAAGCAGTGTGTTATTACAGCTCAATGAGTAACCGACACAGAGGCCAGGGGCCACCTCGCTATGCAATAGAGCCTGTGTGGACACTGTTACTAACTGGGGCTCTGAGCGAGACCGCTCTTGTTACGCCCGGGTGGTTCGGGTCCCAGGTACGTATATAATGATTTACAAGCTGATGCCCTAAACTAGGGTTTTGACGAGGCCTAAATACTAACCCTAGGTTTGAGATACAAGACCTAATTTTTGCCCTAGGGCTTTGCGGTCTACAATGTGAGGAACGCCAATTTGTAATGCACATTGTTTTTTCCACAAGTATGGATCTGGAAATTGGATTTTGAAAACTCGAATCTGGTTAACAAACACGTTGATTTTGAGAGTTTTGTAGAAACAGGCAAGGAACCCCGCGACGCTTACAGGTTAGCGACACACAATTTAGCGATTCGTGAGGATGTCGTTTGATGTGGGCACAAGGTGTTGGTATCCCGACAAAGAATTGGGCTGGGTCGGCGCAGAAGTGACCAAAAACCGTCTTGTTGATGGCAAATACCATATCGAGTTGAGCCTTGAAAATGATGAGACCATCGAGATCGAATCGAAGGACCTGACACAGGATGAGGCTCTTCCGTTGTTAAGGAACCCTCCCATCTTAGAGACTACCGAGGACTTGACTTCGTTGTCCTATTTGAACGAACCTGCTGTCCTACACGCTATCAAACAACGGTACGCGCAATTAAACATTTACACTTATTCTGGGATTGTCCTAATTGCCACAAATCCGTTCGACCGTGTGGATCAATTGTATTCGCAGGATATGATCCAAGCGTACGCTGGCAAAAGGAGAGGTGAAATGGAGCCACATTTATTTGCCATTGCGGAAGAAGCGTATCGTTTGATGAAGACCCATGACCAAAACCAGACCATCGTCGTGAGTGGTGAATCCGGTGCCGGGAAAACAGTTTCCGCCAAGTATATCATGAGGTATTTTGCCTCTGTAGAGGAAGAAATGTCATCAAATATGGGCAATATACAACACCAAGTGGAAATGTCCGAGACTGAGGAGCGGATCTTGGCAACTAACCCTATTATGGAAGCATTTGGTAACGCCAAAACCACTAGAAACGATAACTCCTCCAGATTTGGGAAATACTTGGAAATCTTATTCGACAAAAAGACTGCCATCATTGGTGCCAAGATTAGAACTTATTTATTGGAAAGATCAAGGCTTGTGTATCAACCTTCTACGGAAAGGAACTACCACATTTTTTACCAATTAATGAAGGGTCTTCCTGAACAAATAAGAAAGGAACTACACTTGACCCAAGCGGAAGATTATTTTTATATGAACCAAGGTGGTGATCTAACCATTGAAGGTATTGACGATGCCAAGGAATTCACTATCACCGAGGATGCGTTAGAGTTGGTCGGTATCCACAGTGAAACAAGAAAAGGGATTTACAAGATCTTGGCTGCTTTACTTCACATTGGTAACATCGAAATCAAAAAGACAAGAACAGATGCATCTTTATCGTCCGATGAACCCAACTTGATTAGGGCATGTGAACTCCTGGGGATTGACCCCTCCAGTTTTGCTAAATGGATTACCAAGAAACAAATTGTTACCAGATCAGAAAAAATTGTATCCAACTTGAGCCATCCACAGGCATTAGTGTCAAGAGACTCTGTCGCTAAATTCATCTATTCTGCTCTGTTCAGTTGGTTAGTGGAAAATATCAACACTGTTCTTTGTAATCCGGAAGTAGCACAGGAAGTGTCGTCCTTCATTGGTGTCCTAGATATTTATGGGTTTGAACATTTCGAGAAAAACTCCTTTGAACAGTTCTGTATCAATTATGCTAACGAGAAATTACAACAAGAATTTAACCAACACGTTTTCAAATTAGAGCAAGATGAGTATATCAAAGAAAAAATCGAATGGTCGTTTATTGAGTTCAACGATAACCAACCTTGTATAGATTTGATTGAAAACAAGATTGGTATCCTATCATTATTAGACGAAGAGAGTAGACTACCCGCTGGTTCAGATGAGTCATGGACAACAAAGCTGTACCAAACCTTAGACAAAGCCCCTACAAACAAAGTATTCAAGAAGCCAAGATTTGGTCAAACCAAGTTTGTAGTCAGCCACTACGCTCACGATGTCACATATGATGTCGAGGGTTTTATTGAGAAGAATAGAGACACAGTCTCTGAAGGGCATATGGAAGTGTTAACAGCTACGACAAATGATACATTAAAGAGTATCTTAATCAATTTGGAAGAAGCAGCCAAAAGAGTAGAAGAGGACAAAAAGAGAGAAGAGGAAGAAGGAAAAGCAGCTGCTGCAGCAGCTGGTAACGTTAAGAGACCAGGTCCTTTGAAAAAGATGAATAAAAAACCAACTCTTGGCTCTATGTTCAAACAATCTTTGATTGACTTAATGGCCACTATCAACTCGACCAATGTTCATTATATTCGTTGTATTAAGCCTAATAATGAAAAGGAGGCTTGGAAATTTGATAACTTAATGGTTTTGTCTCAATTGAGAGCATGTGGTGTCTTAGAAACCATTAGGATATCTTCTGCAGGGTTTCCGTCGAGATGGACTTTCAAAGAATTTATCTTAAGATATTATATCTTAATTCCACCAGAGGATTGGTCTGTTATTTTCCAAAACAAAGATATCAGTGAAGATGACATTGTGGTATTATGTGAAAAGATTTTAAACGTCTCTGTAAAAGATAAGGAAAAATACCAGATTGGGTTGACCAAAATCTTTTTCAAAGCTGGTATGTTAGCATATCTAGAAAAGTTGAGAGGTGACAAGATGAAACATGCCATAGTTTTAATTCAGAAAAACATTAGAGCCAAATATTACCAAAGGAAATACCAAGAGTCTATTGCTTCTTTGAGAAAGTTACAAGTCTTCGTTGCTGCTAGAGTATCTCGCCAAAGAATAGAACGTGTGAGGAAGAACCATGCCGCTGTCAAGATTCAATCGTTGTACCGTGGTCATATTCAACGTGTGAAAACTCAGAAAATCATACATAGCATTGTTGAGATACAGAAACGGATTAAGAAAGAACTTTATCAAAGAGCCGAAAGAGAAAAGATGCAATTGAATGCAGCTGTTACTATACAAAGTAAGATCAGGTCTTTCCAACCAAGACAGAGCTTCCAAACCAATAGAAAGAATGCTGTTATTATACAATCTTTGATGAGAAGGCGTATGGCGAGAGGTATTTTGCAACAGTTGAAGAGCGAGGCTAAGAGCGTTAACCATTTACAAGAAGTTAGTTATAAATTGGAGAACAAAGTCATTGAATTGACGCAGAACTTGGCTGCTAAGGTTAAGGAAAACAAAGAAATGACCATTAGGTTGAAGGAGATGGAGCAAGAACTAGAAGGTTTCTCCAGCTTGAAAGGAGACTTGGAGGCTAAGAAATTAGAGCACTCTAGGGCTTTAGTCTCCCAAAGAGACGGCTTTGATCTTGAAAAGAAAGCCTTGGATGAGCAGCTGTTAGCCGCTACTGCTTCAATTAACGATACCAAGAAGGAGTTGGATGAAATGACTGCCAAGCACTTACAATTGAAAGAAGATTCTCTAAGTAATTTGCAAGAATTAGAAGACACTAGAAAGCGCTTAGCAGAATTCCAAACTTTGAATAGTGATTTGCAAAATGAAGTCAAGTCATTGAAGGAAGAAATCACAAGGTTAGAGACCGCCATCTCTTTGGGGACGGTCACCACCAGCGTTGTACCAACCACTCCAAATGCACATATTTCTGCGAATAGAGTAATGAGTAACTCAATGGATGAGAGCACAGCAAGCTTTAATCCCGTCGATCAACCTCCTAACGACACTGGAATCTCGTTGGCACAAATCAATGAGGAGTTATACCGGTTACTGGAAGACACTGATAATCTAAACGTGGAAATCACTGATGGGTTGTTGAAGGGCTTCAAAGTGCCAGATGCAGGTGTTGCCACGCAGTTGAGCAGAAGAGACGTTGTTTACCCAGCCCGGATTCTCATTATCGTATTAAGTGAAATGTGGAGATTCGGTCTCACTAAACAAAGTGAAAGTTTCTTGGCCTCTGTGTTGACTACTATCCAGAAAGTTGTCACCACTTTAAAGGGCACTGAATTAATCCCTAGCGGTGCATTTTGGTTAGCCAATGTACGCGAACTTTATTCTTTCGTTCTTTTTGCCCAACATTCTATCCTTACAGAAGAAACTTTCAAGAAAGATATGAACGATGAAGAATACAACGAGTACGTCTCATTGGTCACAGAATTGAAGGAAGATTTTGAATCGTTGAGTTACAACATCTATAACATCTGGTTGAAGAAATTACAAAAGGAGTTACAAAAGAAGGCCATAACTGCCATTGTGCTTTCTGAATCGTTGCCTGGTTTCAGTGCCACTGAAAACAACGGGTTCTTGAACAAGTTTTTCAATTCCAATGATGGGTATAGCATGGACGATATCCTAACCTTTTTCAACAGTATTTACTGGTGCATGAAATCGTTCCACATCAACAACGAAGTGTTCAGAAGTGTGGTCACCACGTTATTGCAATACGTGGATACTATCTGCTTCAATGATCTGATCATGAGACGTAACTTCCTATCCTGGAAACGTGGGCTTCAATTAAATTACAACATCACGAGAATGGAAGAGTGGTGTAAGACTCACGGTTTGCCCGATGGTGCCGACAGTTTGAAACATTTGATCCAGACTTCCAAATTGTTGCAACTGAAAAAGACAACCATTGAAGATATCAAATCCTTACGTGGGATCTGTTCCGACCTGACCCCTACCCAGTTACAAAGATTGATCACACAATCTGATGTTGCTGACTATGAGTTACCAATCCCACCTGAAATCTTGAAATACGTGGCGGACTTGGTCAAGAACGAGACCGCTAAGAGCCAAGGCAACGATATCTTCTTACACCCACAAACGGGCCCATTCGACGATCCATTCGTTGATTTGCCAACCAGAAAGTTCGACCAAGTCGAGGCATACATCCCGATCTGGCTCAACTTGCCGAACACGAAGAGGATTGTCGACCTTGTTGCACAGAATGTCAACGTCACGGAATAAGCTACGACCCCCCACAGACACTCGATTCAAATGTTGTTATTACTATGACATAGATATATATATATATAAGTTTAATTAAGAGATGGATGTTTGCATGGCGTTGATCCGCCTTACAATGCTCAGCTGAAGTGCACCACAATGGGTACAATAATCACCACCAGCAGGATGATGATCACAAGTACCAAACACATCCGCATCTTCAGATCCTTCCACCACATCTGTTTTCTCACTCTGTTGGCCCCTCTCTTGAAACCTTGCGCCGAGACAGCCAAGTTGTCTGCCTTGTCCTCGATCGAGGTCAACCGTTCACCACGCTCAGCAACCTTGTTAATGTTGTCTCTCATGATCCCGACAGTGTCGTCGATCTCAGCTTGCAACGTGGCCGTCCTGTTTTGTGACCCGCCGGCTCCATTATTGCTCACCGGGTCGTTAAAAGGCGATTCCTCCGCAGGTACGTAAGGGTCATAAGGAACAGAAGAGGACATCGCTAAGTGCTTTTATCCAACTGATAAAATGTATGTGTCTAGGTAGTTAAAGCTTGTCGGGACAAGACTGGTTTCTTTGCCTCCCCACTGGGGCTAAACACCCATTGCTGAGTTTCAGATGGGCTTATTTTTAGTTTCCAGGAAAAATATTTCGACGCCCAATCTGGCCGGGTAAAATCAAAATGAGGCACAGGACAGTCACGTGCACGAGCTGGTGCACGAGCTGGTTCACGTGATACACAAACACGTGACAAACGCACGCACGTGACACTGTATGTCACATGACCAGTATTATCACGTGATGACAAAGTCACATGATTCCCAAGTCACGTGACATTCAAGTCACATGACATGGAGGCTTCGACCCCCCCCCTGGAGAAGCCTCTAGAAGGTGCTTGAAGAGGACCACCAGCAGACCCCCAGAGATCCATTTGACACCCTGCCGGTACTCATTGACCACCCAGTAGCCGGTCACATCACTAATCACACTAGCGAGGACCGCTTACCTAAGCGGCGGCGTCACATAATCTGGCACGAAACGAGAACACACTTTTAATGAACTCCATTACTCTTATAACACTTTCCATTGTGATTGTCACTATACCTCGTCTCCAACCTTCCTCTGTGTCAACGATTGGAACCGTCTGTCGCCTGGTTGCTTTGAATCATTGAGTGGTGTTTTGTTGTGCGATGTCTAGTCCAGCAGTGATGTCCAGAAACGCACTTTCCAACGGAACAAGGAACACCGATGGGCGCTCCTCCGGGCGCAAGGGACCTAACTTGAACATCGTGTTGACTTGTCCCGAGTGTAAAGTGTACCCACCCAAGATTGTGGAGCGGTTTGCCGAGGGAGACGTGGTCTGTGCGTTGTGTGGGCTGGTTCTCTCGGATCGTTTGGTGGATACCCGTTCTGAATGGCGTACTTTCTCGAACGATGACCAAAACGGTGACGACCCATCGCGTGTTGGTGAAGCCTCGAACCCGCTGCTGGGCGGGAACAACCTGTCGACCAGGATCGGGCAAGCAGAGGGAACAGACGCAAGGTTCACGAAGGAGCTGAACAGGGCCCAAGGTAAGAACGTGGTCGATAAGAAGGATAACGAAGTCCAAGCAGCGTTTGCGAAAATTTCCATGCTGTGCGATGCGGCAGAGCTGCCCAAGATTGTTAAGGACTGTGCCAAGGAAGCATACAAGCTTTGTCACGATGAGAAACCGTTGAAAGGTAAATCTGGAGAGAGTATCATGGCTGCATCGATCTTGATCGGTTGCAGAAGAGCCGAGGTCGCTAGAACTTTCAAAGAGATCCAATCCATCATCCATGTGAAAACTAAGGAGTTTGGTAAGACTCTGGGGATCATGAAGGGTATCCTGAGAGAGAAGAGCAGCGATGGGTTTATTAAGATCAATACAGACAACATGAGTGGTGTTCAAAACTTGACTTATATTCCCAGATTCTGCTCCCATCTGGGTCTACCCATGCAAGTTACCACTGCAGCAGAGTACACGGCAAAGAAATGTAAAGAGATCGAAGAAATTGCTGGTAAATCTCCTATCACTATCGCTGTGGTGTCGATCTATATGAACATCTTGTTATTCAAAATCCCTGTCTCTGCAGCTAGGATCGGTCAGATATTGCAAGTCACTGAAGGTACCATCAAATCCGGTTACAAGATTCTGTACGAGCACAGACAAATTGCCATCGACCCACAGTTGCTCGCTAGTGGGACTGTCTCCCTAGATGACTTGCCAAAATTAGATAAAGAAAGAACATCCAAATCCGCCGTCTCTTCTGCTGCCTCCGTGGCAAATTTGAAGAAAAAAGAGACAATCAAGACAGAGAAATTATAATTGAAACATCAACAACACTGCATTCCCAACAACCTTATTAGAAAACATAAAGAAAAAGACATCATTTTTTATTATTTAACATTAAACAAGCGTACGTATATGTATAAACTCTCATCAGTTTACGTATTTTTTTAATAGTATGAAAGTTGGAACTTGTTGGATTGATTGTCATATGCATATATATTGGATGACCAAGAAAACGATTTCAAGAATTGGGAGATTCATAGATTACATACCCATGCCAAACTGTCTTGCCATATCCTGCATTTGTGGGTCTTGCATCATCTTCATCATCTCACCCATATCAGGCATACCACCACCTTGACCACCAAACATGTTCATCATCTTTTGCATCATATTTGGGTTTTGTCTTAACTTCTGTTGTGCCTGTTGCATCATCTGAGGAGAAAGATTGGGCATCCCAGGCATCCCAGGCATTCCGGGCATTCCGGGCATATTGGGCATCCCAGGCATTCTTGGCATGTTACGACCACCGTTTGTAGCTTGAGATGCATTTTGAGCCATTCTGGCCATCATCTGTTGTTGCATTAGTATCATTTCCACGTCAAACACGGACGTCCCAGAACCCCTGGCCACTCTAACCATTCTGCTTGGTTGCTCGATAAATATCCTACCATCGGACTCCAACTCTTGCTTGGTCATCGAGTCCAACACGTAAACCATTTTCTTCATACTCTTGGAGGCTTCCTCTTCTCCGACTTGGTTCATCATATTGCCCATCCCTGGGATCATACTAGCTATATTCGAGATTGGACCCATTTTCATTATCGTTTGCATCTGTTTCTTAAAATCTAGCAACGTAAACTTACCCTTTTGGATATTTTCCATCATTGCCTGCGTATCTTCCTTATTTGACACCGTTTGCAATTGTTCAAACAAACTCTCAATATCACCTATCCCTAGAAGTTTTGAAATAAACGATTTGGGAGAGAATGTCTCTAAGTCATGTATATGTTCACCTGTACCAATGAATGCCACTGGGGTGTTCGTTGCGGCCACTGCAGAGATGGCACCACCACCTTTAGCGTGCCCATCCATCTTTGTCAATATAATGGCACCGAAGTCGGAAGACTCTTTGAACGCTTTAGCCTGTTGTTCAGCGGCTTGACCGATCGAGGCGTCCAAGACCATGATTGTTTGGTTTGGCTTCACTACACGAGAAATGTCAACCATCTCTTGGAACAACTGTGCTTCTTGACGATGTCTACCGGACGTATCCACGATAATGACTTCGAATTTCTCCTTCTTGAACTTGGTTATACCTTCCTCCGCGACCTTCACGGGGTCGGTCTCCGTATATGACCCGTAAAATGGAATCCTGGCCTTAATAGCATTCTGCTTCAATTGATCAAAGGCACCGGCACGGAATGTATCGGCACAGACCAAACCAACTTTAAACCCTCTCTTATGGTAATACACCGCAAGTTTCGTACACGACGTGGTCTTACCGGACCCTTGAAGCCCGACAAACATAATCACATTCGTCTTCTTCTTCTTAGGCTTGAAAGGCTCCTCACCATGGTTCGCATCCACCAAGTTACACAACTCGTCAAAGACTGTCTTTTGAATCAACTTCTTCGTTGACGCATTCGAAATCGTCTTCGTACCCGTGGAACCGAGCTTGTTCTCAAGCAGCGTGGTCCTAATATTGTTTCTAAGCCGCGAGACCAGCGCAATGTTCACATCAGACTCCAACAGCGCAGTGACAATAGTCTTCAACATCACGTCAATAGTCGTCGCATAGTCGTCCTGGCTGCTCGACAGAGCGCTGTTCACCGCACTGTTGATCCGCTTACCCAAATTAGCTAACACCATTGTCTCACTGACCACTCCTAACACTCTCTACTGCCCTTTATCGCTTCTCCAGACCCTCTTCAAAGTGGCATTCGGAATGGAATTGGTGGCATTTCAAATATTTTCCCACTAAGTGAAATATCACGAACCACGTGGTTTCTAAATATTAATGCCAAGGCCATCGGTCCAAGGTTATTAGGAGGTATTTGGGGAGATTGTGCTGGGTTTGAAGGTGTGTGTGGTGTTGGTAAGAGCCTAGGGGTGTGCTGCTGAGGAATTGATATGTTTAAGCTACGATATGTGACGGTTTTTGACCCCGAACGGAGCTCTAATGAGGAAGATGCTTATAAGTCCATCCTGTTGTTCCACGAGTTTGACGCCACGGAGAGCTTCTCGTTGAACGTGAAGCTGTCCAAAGTGGGTGTGATTGAGGCCATGTGGAAATTGACCCAGTCTTTGGGTGGAGACGACGGAGAATTGGAGAAAATCGTCGAGCTGGATACCGAGATTTTGTTGGTGATCCTTACCGAGAGTCGGTTCCATATGGCTTTGTCTTTAGTGCCTACAGAGGTAGAGTCTTTGCAAATACCGTATGAATACTATTTGAGCCACATGTGGTTCTGTTACGAATTTTTTTGCCTGGAGAATGGCCGTTTCGACACGTTCAGCAACGTTTCCGAATTGACAAATCTGTTGAACGAGTCTCTCGTGCCGTTTTGGACGAACATTGCTTTGAAACCCGAAGTGCTCGTGAGGAGAGGGCTGGACTCTCTGTGGCCTCACTTGTATAAGGTTGCTGAGTTTGAAGAGACCAATGAGGACAGTTGGGATAATGTGATTAGGCAGGATATAATGCTGAATGAGGAGAGCTATTTGGGAGTCCAGGACGTGCTAGTGTACCATTTACCCGTTGGAAAACAAGCTAATGGGCCATTGGCTCAGAAGTACGGGTTTGTGAAAAGTTTTGGTCCTTATTTAGAGAATTTACCAACTGTGTCCAATTGGTTATACCATTTACAAACGGTCTACGACCGAATATCGAGCCACGTCATAGCTCATACGGCTCATTTGAAGGAACTGCCCAGCGATGAGGAGTATAATGAGGACAGCACCGTCGTGAAGGGCGCCAATTTCTCAGATAAGTTACTGCATAACATTACATTACCTGTCACGTTCGCATACGATGCCATCCAAGAAGTTGGTCATACCACAGGCGTGTCTTCGAGTATGAATTATTTCAAAGATTATCTTCCCTCATTATGGCCTTTCCCTCAGGATTCAACAGACACGCAAGATGATCATACACATGTTGACTCCAGGTACGGGTTTTTGATCTCTCCACTAGCATCAGAACAACTTCCCGAATCGTACCATGTTAAGAAACTGAACCTACATTACCCTGATGCCAATGAACCAGTCAGCACATATAACACATTGTACTGGTTCTACGAGGATATACTAGTCGTGTTGGTGTTTAAACCCGAGTTTGAAAAGATTTGGGACACGAATTATTTGAAGGACCTTGGGTTTGTACTCAGTAATAGCATGCAACTATTCCAACAACAGAGTTTAACAGTCCCAGAAGCTACCCGTAGTGAGAAATTTGGTTATCTCGTTCGAGACCTGGACAGTCCGAATAAGAAAATATACAGTTCCATTCCCGGGTGCTATGGATTATTCGAAGCCAACAAATTGATGAAGGGTTTATCGCCGTTCGAGTTAGTCATAGATGGGATGGACCAAATTTTGAAATCTGAGAATGGTAATGAAATGATGGGGACAATCTTTGGATTTAATAACAGAGCATCGAAAACTCTTACTGCTTCGAGTACAAACAGGCCCACGATGTCACCATCGAATTTTCTACACGAAATGGAGATTAACAAATTATGGAACTTACAAGTACAGTTAATGGATGTCTTAAAGACTGTTAGGTCGTCGTTTGCTCAAGAAGAAGAAAATGTTATCGATGAACGGCTCATTACTTTGAATAATGGACTATTGTGCTACACTTTCACCGACGCTCAAAGGCAGGTGCTGGTAGTAAAAAATTGGTTCGACATGAATCCAACTAATTTGAAATCAAATCAGACTCTTTTCGGCAGTCTTGGTCCAGACGTTCGGAAATGGTGGAAGAATTTCGATAAATGATTCTATTCAGTATATATAAAATGTATATATAAAGTATGCAGGATTATACTTTAGTTACAAAGGTAATGATAATGCCAATAATAATGATAATAACGATAATGGTAGAACGAGAAGAAAAAAAAAATAAATGGGACTGGGGAAAGCCGTGGCAAACAAAATTTACTCATGATAAAATTGGAACTTATCGAAACCGTGTTCTAGCTCGTGTAATTCAATTTCTTTCAAATCTGTATCAAAATCTATCTCTAGAGGTTTCTTTAAGTGATCTTTACCTTTAGACCAGACTATCTTATAACCCAAGTAAATGGCCAGGTTAACAAAGATCATCAAGTAACAAAACAAGAAATCCTTGGTTGACCACAACGTGGGGAAGAACACAGTATACCCTTGGATCAAGATCATTGCAACAGCACACACCATCCCGAAGATGGCGGTGTACGGTTGTCCCCATGACTTGAATGGTAAACTGGGTAACAGATCTCTTTGAGCGTTGTATGCTCTTCTAAAGAATAGGTAAGTGATGCAAAGTACCACGAAATTGATTAACTGGGATGTCGTAATGATATTGATCAACCAATTCAACACGACTGCACTGTTATCGTTCAATTGTAACAAACTTAAAAACGCCCAGCATAATGAGACGATGACCGAGTAGATAGGGACACCTTGCTTGTTACATTTGGCAAAAATCTTGGGGGCGTACCCATCAATGGCCATCCCATAAAGGGTTCTAGATGAGCAGTAAGTGTAAGCGTTCCCAGCGCTGAAGGCAGCAGTGATCAATGCGACGTTTACCACATCTGGAAGCACTCTGATGCCCAGGTTCTTCATTGCGATCACATAGGGAGAGGATCCAGCCCCTGGCCTAGCCTCACTGATTGCTGCTGTAAGTGCAGGATCGTTGGCAGAACATACGATACCAACACAGAGGCAACTACCCAAGAAGATCACAGTAAGTCTTATAAACACTTGTTTAAACGCTTTAGGTAATACTTTCCTTGGTGTCTTCACCTCCCCGGCCAACATCGAGATGTATTCACCACCAGCGATGGTAAACGAGGCCTGGATCAAGCAAGCTAAAAACCCTTGAAAGTAGCCTGCAGAGGCTCCTGGTGACTCGTTGCCATCAGGGAAATATTTCTTGAACGGTGCTTCACCAAAATATCTAAAACCATAAGTATCATGCTTGGGGTTCCCACCGACCATAGTGACGAAAGTGAATAGGAACAACCCCAACGCCAGTATAATCTTAAATGATGCTAACCAGAATTCCATCTCTCCGTAATATTTCACCGCGGCTATGGAGATGAGGAAGTACAATGCGATCTGGACCACCAGTGGGATTGCAGGAGAGTAATCGTCCCTCCAGTAGTGTATTATAGTGTTCACAGACACGATTTCAAATGGTATTTGTACACACTCTAAGAACCAGAAATTCCAACTGGCCATCACCGTTAGCGAATCATCGACACATTTCTTCGACAAACGAAGGAACGGAGAAGCCACAGGGTAGAAGGACACCATTTCTGCCGTCGAGACAGTGATTGCCAGGACAGGTACACACCACATGGCAAATGCTAACAATAGAAAGGCAGCGCCTCCTCTATACAAAGGTTTGCCAATGGCGACAAAGAGCGCCGTGCCAATAACACCAGAGATGGCTATAAACTGAACATGACGGTTCACCAAGTTACGGTGAGTAGTGAACTCTGAGATCAAGGGCTCCTTAGAGTCGTTCGACTCGGTGATCTCAAGCCCGGAATTGTCCGAATTGAAGGACTTCTTCAAGGTCTGCATGGAGCCACTGACTCCATCCGAGTCGACCCATCCAGTGGAAGACCCTTCTTCCAAGGCAATTACCGAAGACCCTATAGTCTCGCTTGCTTTCTTAATCATATTCGTATCGGGGATGCTTATGTTATATCTATATCGGACTCTTTAGTAATCCTAACGGGAGCATGGAAGCTTCCTTAGTATGTCTGGGAGTATTTCTCTTGTATTTCCTCTTTCGGAAATATAGTTGCGAACTTAATTTAGTTTCAAGCTTTCGTGCGTCTTCCAGAAGTTGCTGAGAGACCTACGATTTCCTGTTGCGGTATGTGCTGTTCAAAACCCCGCAGATGAACAAGAACCTCACGTAATAGCACGGAGATTTGGGTACAGAAACTCGGGACGCTTATATACATTCGCAAAAACGCTCCAACTGCTGGGTCACAACTTATCTTGAACTAACAATAACATTACGACAACACGGAGGTCCGATCCGTACGACAGAGGGTGAATGTATGCATCGAGTTCCCCAAGAGGGAACATGCCGGGTCCACAACACCGCTTACTGGGCTGGAGCGACTCAGCAATGTTACATTCTCCAGATGACAGCTGTACCAGAAAGTCGTGATAGCACACGGTCACGGCCGGGAGGCAGTACAGCTGGGGGGGGTCCGTACTGCCTTTTCATTGGACGGTCTGCACCGCCCCCAAAACGGTAGGCGCATGTGCCATCTTCCTGCTCCTCTTTCTGCGGGTGTTTTTTCTTCAACGTAGAGATGACGTCATGGGCCAGGGCGAGGACCCGGGGGTTTCTGTAAAAAGTTACACCACGTGATGTCAACAGTCACGTGTTAGGAGGCCGAGAACATTTTTCTGTTCCTTTCGTTTTTGGAGCATGGAAGACGTTCTTTGCATACATTAGAGTATATTCTATACATACTTCATTTGGTGATGCAGCCGGTGTGGTAGGCCTATATCGGCAAGTGGCCTTCACAAGGGCACAGAGTATGCCACTCCTCCTTGGTTGTGGATGATGGAGGTGTCTGTCTTGACACGGACATGGACGGGTGCTTCCTCAGGTGGCGGCGATGGCGACGAGTCAAAGGTGAGTCTGTGCAAGTCTGCGACACTTTGCCAGCCACTCCCGGCCATTCCTCGCAGCTCCGGGCTGAGCGGTAGCTCGCTACTATGGTCCACAGTGCTCTCTGTCAATATACCACCCCGGTTAGTGGTGTCCTCAAAGTCGTCCTTCGACTGTTTTGTCTTATGCATTTTACTTGCGGAGAGACTTAAATAGATGCAACTTTCAATAGACCATTCGTACCACATTTTGTCCCTCCGGCTCACGCGAGAGATCGAGACCAAGAGCTCGGAATCGTTGATGACGCTTAACGGGGTTCTCAATGGGAAAAAAAACGGCGACCATGAGATGAGTTTGTTGGGCTCATCGGGTAATGTAGAGATTTGGATATCTTTGTACAGCACGGCTTTGAAGAACCCAACTAGACCATGTATCTCGCAACGGTGTTTGCACTTAAACGTAGAGTTGACCATGTGGTTGAGATCGTTGCTCGATGTCCCCGTGCTCCACAAAGTGTTGATCTTAGTGGAGATGATTTGGTATGGTATCCTATGCAGCACCCAAGGTTTTTCCCAATCCATATCGTGAGCATGCTCCGATTTCAAATATGAATTGACCCAGGGGCACGCTACGGGGGCCAAGTGTGTGGAGTATGATGCGGGGATACAGATGGTATTTTGGGTATTGGCCAATAATTCAGGCATTAGTTCATTATCACCAAAGGATCCCATTAACTCGCTGACTATCAAGTCAAATGTTGTGTCACGAAGGGCACTTCTTATATCTGCGTTGACAATGGTCACGGATTGGTTCCAGTACTCAAAGTTCTTCTTCTGTAAGAAGAGACACGCTTGTGGGTTTTGTTCAAAAGCTGTAATCTCGAAAAGCTGTTTCTCATATTTCTGCACGCAACGATACACTTGGTCTACAAAGGGACCTCTTCCAGCACCTGCAATGGCAATACGGATCACAGGTCTCCACGAGCTCGCGAGGTCACTCATCGCTTGTTCAATGGCCCTGCCATACGTTTCGTATTTTAATGTATCTCTTTCAAACGTCTCGTATGTCTTGTTGGTCAATTCACTGGAATGAGGAAGTATCGGAGCCATCAGCATTGATCTCTCTGGCAAACTGCCAATTGTCTCATCGCCCTTTTGTAAAAGGTGGTTTACATATTTCAAATAAGCGATCTCCCCGCTAGCAATAGAGTCACGGTATTTCTCCACGCCGTGAAGTATAACGCATAGCTCTCTGTTGGTGATCATTTGGTTCCCGTTCAAGGATTGAAACTCTTGGATCAAATGTTGATTATATTTTTGTAATACCGGGTATTGATACCTATTTGTTTCGAAGATCGATGATGATACTAGCAGACACGAGGTGGGCTCTGTCAACCATCGGTTAATCACATACCTCGGGGTCTTGCAACGAGGGAGTGCTAATGCAACGCTCAGGGATCCGTGATAGTTACAAAGTTTCCTCACAGTGTTCCAAAGCTCCCATGTAGCCAACGGATCACTGTCCTCACACAACGGAAGTGAAATGGATAATTGCATGTGATTAGTGAATTGTCTCTGAGAGTCTAAAAATTGTAACAATCTGTTCACCATCTGGGCATAATATTGTAAATTTGTCGAGTCCTTTGGCGGCGCCATGATCAATTTATTAATCCCCACGTATATAGCGTATCGACACTCGTTAGCTAACACTCGATAACTCATCTCTCTCAGGAGTACGTCGTTACTGTGGATATCCAGCCACGAGGATAATAAACCGATATAGTGGCTCTTCTCTCCATACTTTGCCGTTGCTATACTGTCAGTGGCCTGTGGAATGGCATTGTTGAACGGTGAAATGTTCACTTCCTGTAAATGAGGTCCAGAAATAGATAATTCTGACAGCCGATCAGAGCTCAAATAGCAAGAAAACTCTTTCACAACTTTCTCTTTGTATCTCGAATTTGTGATCGGTAACAGAATGTAATCGTAATTCTCGGTCAGAGCCTCGACATCGTTGTATTTGGTCAGTCCAGGTTTAACACCGACAAACACATTGCTGATCATTGGCACGACAGTCTCGAATTCGCAACCCGGGGCTGAGATCTTCCCTTCAGCTAAGATTCTACCCGTTCCTGGCCCTTTTTTAGTTTTTTCACTATTTTCAGACTTGAGCTTCTCGTTGATCTTAAAGTGAACAATTTGCAAACAATTTCTTATAAACAAATTGTAGTCCCACGACTGAATTAACGTGTCTTACGTGTTTCAGAAGCCAATTGGAAGGCTTTCGGAAGAGTAACGTAGCCAGCAAATGTACCAGCATTACCGGACTTTCCAAGGGAGGAAGTTGACCGAACAAGAGCGCGCCCGCGTGCTCGAGTTTCAAGAGTCGATTCATTATTCTCCCAGATACTCTGACGACACACACGAATACAGACACGTCATGTTGCCCAAAGCAATGTTGAAGGTGATTCCCTCCGACTATTTCAACTCAGAAGTGGGGACGTTGCGGATTTTAACTGAGGACGAATGGAGAGGCCTCGGTGTCACACAGTCGCTCGGTTGGGAGCATTACGAGTGCCATGCTCCAGAACCTCATATCCTGCTCTTCAAAAGGCCGCTGAATTTTGAAGCAGAGCTTAGATCCGCGCAACAGCAGCAACAGCAGGCTAAACAGGAAGCAGAGTCCCAACCTCGTTGAACTTAAACTTCACTCTCATATTCAGCAACGCACCCGCACACTACCGACATATACTATATAGTCTAGCATGTTCCAACACGATTCAAGATCAACTTCAAGACTCCACTTCAGGTACCACCACAAGAAGCTAACCGCCTGTGCAGTGGCCACAAACTGGTGAGGAATAACCGCCGTGTGTTTTTATCACCCAAATCTACCGCTTTATATAGAATTATTATATAAATTAAACCATTTAACACCCAGTTCAGATGGAGCATACACCCCGGTAGAGAGCGGCTTTCCGATGGATGTGCAGGTGAAGTACCTTGACGAATTGATCTTGACGATCCGAGAGTCTCGTCTGAGTTCTTTTGACTCGAAACTGGCTAGAAACGATGCGTTTATGACAAGTCCACCCAGCGATGGGGATCCTAAAAGTTTGAAGATTTTGACGACTATAGTAGGCAATTTGAAGGATGAGAGACGGTTATCTAATGGGAATGACTCTGTGTTCATGAAATCGGTGCAAGTTGTGGAGTTGTTGATTGAAACAAGACCCTTCTTGTTACTAGACAATGGGATCAATAGGCTCATCCAGGATTTCTTGCATATAGCTTTATTGAATTTTCAATCGATACACAGGTTATGGGTGATACGATCCAACATTGGGAAATGGTGTCAGCTTTATTATCAGTTTTTCGGTAATTTTAAGAAGTTAGAGTTGAGCAATTTCATTCTTCAAGATTTATTAGCTGAGATTGAAACCAGTTTGAGGAAATTTATTAGTGGGAAATACTTGGTGGCCGATTTTATCATCAATTTACAAAAAATCTATGTGCTATGTTACTGGTTTAATGGTGACTATAGCATCTTTGGGAATTCGTTGAGTTTTTTAAATTCAAATTTGGGCTCGAATGAATGGTCGATTATTTTCTGCAAGACAATGAGATTGGTGTTGTATATCTTTAACTCTGTGGTGATACCGAATTCCTTGGGGGAGTACCACGTCTTGAAATCCAGGTTCTTGTCTCTAGTGGTAGAATCTACAATTTCTTCAAACACAATAGAATCAGCTTTACCGAGTTCTAACGGCAGGAAACTCGTCAACTTGGATAGATATAATTTCGCTCTTGATTTCCTGTACCACTTCATTCAACAAATTCCAAACGATCCATCTTTGCAACTGGAAAACGACCCGGTGATAGCTAAATCTTTATTAAGATTGTATTTCTTAGCAATAACTGACGATGACGACAAGAGTGCTAATTTTGATTTGCTAACAGTTTTCCAAAGTTTACTACCAATAGACCAATTAGTTTCATTAGAAAACATTCAAGATTCAATAATATTGAACAATGGGACCAACAACAAGTTAACACAAAGAGCCATGGTTTTGATAAAATTTGATTTACAAAGAAGGGTTTTACCAAGTGAAATGATCCATTACGATGAGAAATTGGATTTGTGGACGTTTGAAATCGTGGATGATAATATATTAAACATCCTGAATATCCCATTCGACAATAAACAATTAGAGAATTTAAGGCATTTGATTTTGCACAAGTTTCGAAGGCGAAAGCAGAGAACTTTATTGTTATATGAGCTAAAGGCCATGGTAGCTGACTTCAATCTAGACAAATATAATAACAATCTAAAGGACTTCTTCTTGGATATTGAACTACAAGTGAAAAGTTGTTTACAAAGTGAAGATATCGAAAAATTAGTCAAATGGGTCAAGATCTTGGGATCTTTATCTTGTTACCAACATTGCCAATCGACTTTAAGTGCACTAGAGACTTGGGCTTTTTGCCACAAATGCGATCTAACCACATCAGGGAACCCATACAGCGGGATAAATCCATCAAGACCCTTGGCCATTGAAGCTTCTCTAAGTTTCCAAATCTTGAACAAATCGTACCTGCCACTTTTAGATTCATTGCAAGATACGTCTGAAAGTCTGATAGGTGGCACGCTGCTAGCTTTACAAAGGATATATCGACACTTCCAACCGCCGTTATTAGTTGACACGGATACGGGCGTATCTAATATCGTGTTTAGATTAGTGGCAAAATATTTTAAAGATCCCAATAGATATTTGAGGCTGTTAACATTACGTGTAATCCCGTTATTGAACATAACCAGTATAAATAACACTTCTGATGAAAACACTACCGAGATTATCAAGTTATTGCAAGTGTCTGACGACCTACTGTTAACTGAAACCACGGTTATGGCATGGACACAATTACTTTTGACAACAAATAGTGAGATATTTGATACTTTATTATTGAAACTTATTGATATTTTTAACTCTGGTAATTTTGCTATACATACAATGATGGCCTTTGAAATTAAGAACTTGGCCAAATTATTGAAAAAAACACCCTACCAATTAATTTCACCTGTTTTACCTATCTTGCTGAGGCAGTTGGGTAAGAATTTACTGGAGAAGCGAGCCTCGTTCCAGAAATTGATGAAACTATTGGGTTATTCAGGCAAAACAATTTTAGAAATGTTTCAAAGATATATTGTTCCATATGCCGTTATGCAACATAAATCGGACGTGTTTGGAGAAATCGCTAAAATTCTGTGCGACAACGATAAGAGTCTGCTAGAAAAACAAATTGAATCATTGCTGATCAAGAATAGTAGACAAATATTTGCTGTTGCGTTAGTAAAGCATGGTTTCTTTTCATTAGACATCCTCGAGACACTTTTTGTAAATAGACTCCCTTCCTTTGATAAAAACTTTATCACTGCATATCTACCGGACTATCGAACTTTGGCAGAGATTATAAAACTGTACAAGAATTCAGAAGCTCCAGATGAATCAGATTTGGAGAATGAAAATATGATTATTTGCTCTTTACATTTCTTATTGACCAATTTTGATAAGAGTAAGAAACTCGGAAATAAATTTAAGAATCTGAAAGACTGGTCTCCAGAGAATGAGAATATATTTCAAAGAAATCTTCAAGAAAATATTCTGGGTATATTCCAAGTATTTTCTAGTGACATCCATGATGTCGAGGGAAGGACAACTTATTTTGAGAAACTGAGGGTCATCAATGGTATCTCTTTCTTGATCAAGTTTTCGTTGAAGAAATCAATCATATCGGCATTGGCTCAAATAAGCATCTGTTTGCAAACAGCGTTAGAAATCGAAGAGATTAGATTTACTTCCATGAGATGTTGGAAGAGATTAATTGTTGTGCTAAATGACGACGAGTTATCAACTGTCATTGACCCACTGATTGCATTCATCATCCAAGAATGGAGTAAATTTGATAATAAGTTAAAGAGAATAATTTACGAGCTTTTTGATACCTTAATAAAGACTAAATCCTCTCTACTATTCAAAATTAAACCATATATTACCCTAGCATTAGTTGGAAAACCTGCTATAGCCATACTAGAACGGGACAACCAGCTGGCTCGGGTGGTTAACAAAATCCAGCATAATACAGACCTAATACCAATCTTTGCCAATAACTTGAAGAGTACCAACAAATATGTCATTGCACAGAACTTGGTTGACATTGAAGTATTTCTAAAAAGAAAGCAAAACGAAAGATCAGATTTCCTTCAAAAACATAGTAATACAGGTAAAGTGAATATACTTCTTGGTTCTTTACTGGATACTGCACACAGGTTTAGGTCTTCTGATAGTGATATTTCTGAAACATGTGCCAGGTGTATTGGGATGATTGGTGTCTTCGATGCCACAAAGTATGAAGAACCGCTAAAACAGAAAAGTGATCAAGTATACGACTTAAATGACAACTCACAGATTGTCAAGTTTTTATGCTGGATTATTAACGATGTCCTGGTCCCATCCTTTTGGGAAAGTGAGAATCCTAGTAAACAACTGTTTTTTGCATTAGTAATGCAAGATTCTTTGAAATTCTGTGGCCTTAATTCAGGGTCTTGGGATATCAACAAGCCGGAATTATATCCTCATGAGACCAAGCTTTGGAACAAATTCAGCACATTGGCTAAGACTACTCTGTATCCTTTGATGTCATCGCTGTATCTAGCTCAATCGTGGAAAGAATATGTACGCCTGAATTATCCTTTTTTCAACGTTAACGAAAGTTACGAGCACTGGATTAAAACATTGACATTAGATTTGTTGAAGGTAGGAACAGATGAAACGCATCCCTTGCATATTTTTGCATCGTTAATTCGAGAAGACAATGGATCCTTATCTAACTTGCTTTTACCTTACGTTACAATGCACATCATATTGAAAGCTGAACCAAATACTGAATTCCATGAGATCATGACCAATTTAATAACTGAGTTCCGGTATGTTTTTGATTGTAATTTTGACGATCTGCACCATATTCAGAAGGAGTCCTTGAAGATGTGCTATGAAACTATTTTCAAAGTAATAGAATATTGTAAAAAATGGGTCACCAGATACAAGATGAATTACTTTGAGCTTCATGGCACATACACTATACATGAAGATAAAAACATTAGGATGTTGTCTAGGATTGAATCTTTTGTCGAATCAATTCCATCTTCGTTATTAGCTCAACGTTCTTTGCAAACGAACTCCTTTGAGCGTTCAGCCTTATATTTGGAGGATTGTTACAGGCATGATGTAGACAGCGGCGGTATGGAAAAAAATGTCCTTTTGCAGAAACTGCAGCAAACATACGAAGAGATAGGTGATATCGATTCCATCGATGGTATCTTGAAAACATTTGCATCAGATAATTTAGTATCAAAAATAGAAGAGCTGCAATACTCTGATAATTGGCAAATGGCACAAGACTGCTTCAATGTCCTAAATAATTTTACCTCGGACCCAATATCCACTACAAAACTACTAAAATCTATGTATGCGCATCAGCTGTTCTCGGGAGTGACAGATGTTTTATCTCCTTTGCTGACTAATAACGACATAGAAGTTACTAGTTCTGATATGATTAATTGGATGTCCCTGGCTGTGGAAGCGGCTACCCTTACTGGCGATTCAAACGTTTTAAGGAGTTGGGTATACAAGATTGAAAGCATGGATAAAGTTACAGACCCCAACCTTCTTATACAGTACAATTTTGCTAAGGCTCTAACATCTGATGAGCGGGATCGTGCCAAGCATTATATTAATAAGTGTTTTAATATAGTCGGCACACATTTCAGCTCTTCATCTTCCGCAACCACCCTTTTGAAAAAACAGAATATATTCATGAAACTACATTCTTTTTACGATGTAATGCTCTTTGCATCTTCCTCCAATCAAGCTAGTTTTAATAATTTGGCAAATACAGTTGATTACAGATTTGAGAGGATTGGACCAGATTTCGTGCCAAATCTCTATTTACTTTCCACTAGAAAATCATGGGAGCTCTTAAACACAGGTGATTATATCAGGAGTGATTTAACCAATACATATTTTCAGATTGCCCAATTGGCAAGAAAAAACTTGAGACTTGATATTGCCACTGAATCATTAATGTATTGTCTGAACCAAAAACATCCACAGGCTGAGTTAGAGTTTGCAGAGCTTTTATGGAAACAAGGCGAAAACGACAGGGCTCTTAAATTGGTTAAAGGAATAAATGATCAGTATAAGAAAAATCCTGGTGTTAAACATAGGCACAGAGCTACAGTACTATTAAAATATACGGAATGGTTGGACCAATCCAAAAATACGTCTTCGGGCCAAATTATAAGACAATATCATGAGGTCATTAAACTAGATTCTGGATGGGAAAAGCCGTGTTATTCAATAGGTCTTTACTATAGTCGTCTGTTGGAGAGGAAAAATGCAGAGGGCTATATTACTGATGGTAGTCTTGAATTTAAATCCATTTCATATTTCCTGTTGGCATTTGAAAGAAATACCAATAAAGTGCGTGAATACTTACCAAAGGTTGTTACATTTTGGCTCGACACAGCCTCATCGTCGATGAAGGAAACGAACAATTCTAGGAAAAGAGTCCTGCAAGCTACTTCGTCGGACATTTGTAAAGCCATTGAGATGGCCATTAGTAATTGCCCCACATACATTTGGTATTCTGTCTTAACACAGTTGATCTCCAGATTACTTCATCCGCACTTGAAAACCTCAGAACTGGTTGTAGCATTGTTGCTGAAGCTGACTAAAGAGTATCCTTCCCATATGTTATGGTATATCTCGGTGCTGATGAACTCTGAGGACCCTAAAAGAGTAGAAATTGGAAAGAAGATCATGACTAAGTATAGGCAGTATTCCAAACATCAACCTAGCTTGGTGATTTCCTCACAAAGGCTAACCTCTGCCTTGACACAAGTCTGCGTTCAAGAAATTAAGAAACCAAGTAGCCGCTCAGGCCTGTCTCTCGAGAACGATTTCAAGTTTGACATGAAGATGGCTCCGAACGATATGACGGTCCCTGTCAGAATTAACCTTGAGATAATCTCTCCCGTGCTCTCTGAATCGATGAAAACGTATCGGCCCTTTGGATCCCTAGTGTCGATTGCCAAGTTTGGCTCCACTTATAAGATGTTTTCCTCCTTGAGGAAGCCCAAGAAGTTAAACATCATTGGCTCCGATGGTAATATCTACGGGATTATGTGTAAGAAAGAAGATGTCAGACAGGATAATCAATACATGCAGTTTGCAAGCACCATGGATTTCTTATTGAAGCAAAAAGTTGAATCCACGAGAAGAAGCCTGGGGATCATTACGTACACTGTCCTGTCGCTTCGAGAAGATTGCGGGATCCTGGAGATTGTGCCCAACGTGGTCACGCTAAGGTCGATTTTCAACTCAAAGTATGAGAGCCGTAAAGTTAAATACAACATTGGTAAACTTTACGAAAGATGGAAGAAGATAGACCCTCAACACAAGTTTGGTTTCTTCAAAGAACAGCTGGAAACGTTCCCGCCCGTGCTGTACGAATGGTTCTTAGAGATCTTCCCAGACCCAATCAACTGGTTCAATGCCAGAAACGAGTATGCAAGATCGTACGCTGTCATGGCCATGGTCGGGTATATCCTGGGACTCGGCGATAGGCATTGCGAAAACATCCTGATAGATGTGGAGACGGGGAAAATCCTACATGTAGACTTCGATTGCCTGTTTGAAAAGGGTAAAAGGCTACCAGTCCCCGAGATAGTACCCTTCAGACTAACACAGAACCTGTACGATGCCCTCGGGATCATCGGCACAGAGGGCACATTCAAGAAATCGAGCGAAATCACACTATCGATCATGAGAGATAACGAAGTGGCTCTAATGAACGTCATTGAAACCATCATCTACGAAAGAAGCTCAGATACGTTGCTGTACGAAGCGCTTAAGACACTCAGAAACAAGATCAGAGGCATTGACCCCCGGGATGGCCTCATGCTGAGCGTGCCCGGCCAAGTAGAAACTTTAATCCAGGAGGCCATCTCGCATGAAAACCTCAGTGAAATGTACATCGGCTGGTTCCCATTCTGGTGAGCACATTCGACCCAGCCACAGCATCACTCCCAGCTCTATGGCCCCACCCTCGCTGCGAAAGCAATCGGGTTTCCCAACGACCAAGGAGCCACGGAGAAACTCTCGAGCAAAGACCGGAATAAAAAGTCTTTTTCCTTTCTCTCTGCGAGGCTGTCTAAGCTTATTCAGCATGTTAAAATAGCAAAATAGAGAAAGTTACCTGTAGTGGCAATTTCCGGAGAGATCCACAGAAAACGCTGCACGGCACCTCCTGCAAAAAGAAACATTTAAATGCCTTTCCCGTCATTTTTTCTTTCTTTGTCGATGAGAACAGAGAGCATCGGCCAGTCTGTTGTGTTATATATACTGTTATTGATGGAGGTTTGATCCTTGTTTGGAGTTGTTGTGTAGTTCAGCTCGGTAGATCGACAGACTTTGTGGCAAAAATGGAGAAGAAGTTTGCCCGGAAGTCGCAGTTTTCCAACAACGTTATCACTAAGGATGACATTATGCCGTTAGCTAAAGTTGGTAAGCAGGCATCGGATGCCGATGCGTGCGATTCGTCGACAAATGACGAGGCTGTTGTCGACAGTATCTGCTCACACCAGGGCTCAGTCGATGGCTCGGACTCTGAATGCAACGATTCGGACATCTTGTTCTCGCCTTTGGATGCTTCGCTGCATGCTTCGGACGATTACGAGAGGGAGTTGTACGATAACGACTACTTCCCAATGACGGTTGATGACGAGCACCTGTTGAAGTTCCAACAGAGTTATACAACAGAAGACGATTCGATGACACATTCGTTCAATATGTCAACTGGTTTGAGATTTGAAGAGAACTATTCGTTAGCAGATGGCCTGACGTCCTCGATGTACCCTGGGAAGAGCGATTTCTGGAAGGAGATCAATATCACCGAACCAGGCGAGTCGATCATCTGCGAACCCGTCGCAGAGACTCACGAACTCGGTATGGACGAGAAACATTTCTCGCCCGATCAAGGGAACACTACAATCGAAGATTGTATCTCTGATGACTTGGTCCCCACATCTGAGGATTGGAACGAACGGCTCAGAGCGATCACGGGACAGCATATGATCAAACTGTTGTCGTATAGAGACAACGATGGGAAACTAGCGTTGAAGACAAGGACGCACCTGTTGCATAAGTACGGCAACCATTACCACGATGGCACCAGAAAGAAGTTGAGGAACGCGTCTGATAGATCAAAGAAAAGGAATAAGAAAAAGACTAAGCTTTTGAAAAGAATACTAAGAAGAAGATCGGGCGTTGGTGAAATGTTGTCAACGGGAGTTGGTATCAATGAGTTCATGTTATAAGCAATTGCTTTTGCCCCCCCAATTCATCAATTCATCTCTCCAGTAATTTTATCTGGTATTTAAATTACTCACACTTCAGCTGATCGCTCATTACTGATTCTTTCTTTATTCTTTTGTGGTTGTAACATTTGGTAACCTTCTGGTCTTTATTCTTTCCCTTCCCCCAACAATAAATAAATACACGTTTTTCAATTGAGTTGAATTCTGTTATTTGTATATATCACTGTTAGTATTTCTAAAATTTATTATCTACTTCAAGCCATTACTAACGCTCATTCCGCTATAGGAGTTGCAGGTTTTCCTCATTAAGAGAGAAATCTTGTTACGTTTAGAATCTCGATTGCAATTGCAAAAGATGTCTGCTCAATCCGGTATCTCTGCTGATGAACATTTACTGACTACTTTGAAAGGGAACGTCGATTCCAAATTGGTGATTGTCACAGCGAAAATCTCTGACGACTCTACTTTAGTGCAATTAGAGGGTCAATATGACTCCAGTTTGCATCTGAAATCAAGTTTGAACGATTCTCCAAGGTACGTCTTCGTTAAGAAGAGTGGAGCGATTTACGATTTTGTATCCTATGTACCAGAAACGGCTCCCGTGAGGAGCAAGATGCTGTATGCATCTACTAAGAACACTATTGTGAGACAGATCGGTACGAACTCTATTGGCCAGCAATTACTGCTTTCAGAACCACAGGAAGTGCTCGAATTTGTCGATGAACAACCTTCCAACGGGGTCAATAAGGATACATCCTTATTGACCGAGTCTGAAAAGATCGAACAAGAAATTGCTCAGCAACAACGTGAAATGAGAGCCTCTACTAATGGTAGAGAGCTAGTCTCTCAGACTAACGGTGTTGGTAGCGGACTAACGTTTTCTGTGAACTTGGACAACGAAACTATCCAGCAACTGTTAGATTCCAACAATTTGTTGTTGTTCAGGATAGATATCCCCACAGAAAAAGTGGAGTTGGTGACAAAGAATTCGATCTCTACGTACAGGGATCTCGCATTGATTAAAGAACATCCAAGCTATACTTTATACAAGAATGGTTCGTTGATCTATTTCATTTACAGTTGCCCCTCAGGCAGTAAAGTGAAAGATAGAATGATTTATGCATCTAACAGAGCCGGGTTTATCAAACATTTAGAAAAGAATGAGGGTTTGAGTCTCGCCAAAGTCATTGAAGTAGGTGACCCCGATGAATTGGAACTTTCTTTAGTATCTCACTCGTCGAACGATGAATTGGAATCCTCCCAGAGACAAGAGAGTGGCAACACCACTCAGAAATTTAGCAGACCAAGAGGCCCTATGAGGAAGAGAAAGTAAAGTATATATGATAATTGATCCTTTATGTAAACGAATTTAAATTGAGTACAATTTCAGAGATAGTCAATTGTTGCGCCATTTCATTATTGATGCATATGCGTTCCTGGTCTTGCTTTAAGAGGTTGTCGAAATTCAATTTTAACTGATCTAAAATGTCAATGAAGTAATTATTCTTGGCTACTTTGAACCTTAATATACTAATCTTGGTCAGCAGTTGTCTAACTGAACTGATTAATGATCTTCTAGAGACGAGGCTCACAGGGGTCACCAATTCGTAGAAGCGAAGCTTTTCCTCTAGATTATCTAGAATATTGGTTAATCTAACTAAACTATCCAACAGTGTGGCAAGTCTGGTACTGATTTGTAATTCCATCTTTGCCACTTCAAATGCGCAACAGGTATTAATAGTCGCGACCCAGTCAAGAGCGATTTCATGGTTCTGGCATTTCCAAATGCTTTCTATCTCCGTACCTCTGACAAGTACAAAAGCGTTTTCTATATACTTCTCTTCAATGCTAAAACGAAGTGGTTGTTCTAGTCGTTGAGCGTATTCGTAATATGATAATGCACATAGCCCATTCCAAAGGAATTTGGGTGCTGAAATGCAGCAATCACGAAGTGATGACTCTTTATCTGCAACTAAGTAACAAAAGTCTCTTGTTAATATACCCGTAACGTTTGTTGACCATTGAGCATCACTTTTGAGCCAAATATCAAAGTGGTTAGCCTTTAGTATCATTATAATATCATCACCGATGTTCAATTCCATGGGCATGCACCTATGAGACACCAGTGGAGGTTGTTGGAATTTCCGCCATTGTGTTGAATCACCAATATCTGTAGACTGACTGGTTAATGTGGACAAATTGATTTCTGAAGTAGACCCCTTCAGGAGCAAGGAGTATATCGAGACATCATCCTGAATTTCATTCTCCGTTTGGTTCAATGTTAAACTGCTACTTGGTATAGAAATAGAAAACGTGTTTCTCTTGCGCAATCTCCTTCTATAGAATTTAGAGTGCCATATTAATGAGTATAACTGGCCGCTCGAAATTAGAGTCCTTGGATTATATTCTACTTCGTTCTTCAAATCATAATCTATTCTTGTCGGATCCATATTTTCAGCTAGCCTCGAAGAAAAAATCGATACGTTAGGACACTCGATGGCCGTTATGTTATAATAGTAGTACTCTATCACCTCTAATGGAATCATATCTCCATGAGAGTCCCGGTCAGAGTGGATGAGATCTATAAATTCTTGTTTGTTCATCTTGCATTTATTATTGGGGTTAAAATGATCTGTATGGATCACTAGTAAGGAAAATAGTACGAAGTATACCTGTGATTGGCTTTGCCAACAAGATACAGCTCTAGATGTGGCAGTTTCATAATATATTGAACTGAATATTTGCAATAACCGATCTATTTGTTGCGACTCCGTCGGGAGTGTGGCAAATAATAATAACTTCCTCAGAGACACATCCAATGGCTCATAACCAAGATCAAAACCGTTGCGTAAAAACCATTCTAAACACTCTAAGCGAAAATCATTTTCATCCTTGGTTAAGATGATAGTGATGAAGTTACCATACTCAAAAATTCTTTGTAAATACTCTTGAGGAGCCTCACCAAGTTCGAAATCGGGAGGTGGTAACAACTCATCAAATGTTACGCATGAAGTTGTGTCATTGGACACCGGCCTAATGAAATCGTGCAAAGTCCCTATTAAAGAACTTGTCCTTCTCCTATTCAAGCTGAGGACAGGGACCGAGCTCATCGATTTCGAGGGTTCGGTTTTCATTTCATGACCTGGGTTTAACAAATTGGCATTCGACATGTCATCTGGTTGAACACCCTCTGCTTTGTGGCCGATTTCCATTAAAGTTCCTCTTGCCTCTCTTGCATCCTTAATGGCATAATCACAGTTTAAATTCGGGTTTAATGCTGTGTAGCTGTCTTCTGGCAAGCCAATGGTATCCTCTGTAGCTAATTGGTACCCCTCCATGTGCAATAACTAACTGGTCCGTTCAAATAACTAGTAGTAAAACTAAAAGGGTCGGACAGGTACTTCCTTAAATTTCAACTTGGTTCCCACAATAAAGCTCACTGGTTAGCAATAGCTGTTTGCCCTAGGATGCAATGATCGCTGCGTAATAGACGGTACAGACAACGCACGCTTCAAACTGCGCCGACAGCAAAATACAGTAGCTTTGGCCAGTGTGTCCTAACGATGAGCTGCCTTTAATAGTAATAATATTTTATTTCTATGCCAAAGGGTCTCCACAGAGCCTTGCTGAATTGAGTTGACAGAGGACCACACGACAGCATCGTATGAGTGTCTGATCACCTCAAAATCACAGTCCTTGGGTGGACTAACGATTAGATTTGGTAATGTAATCTCTCAATGATGCGAAGTGCGATCCCTGAGTTGAAGTGTTCGACAGCACTTGTGTAAACCTTTCAGTCTCCTTCATGGATATCAGTTGAGCACCTTTCTTGTTTCTAATACTTGGTAAATTCTTTTGTGGTTTGGGTGTCCTGTGGAAGCTCTTTGTCCCCGAGCTCATTTCCACAAACTTGGTCACTGCACCGGATGCGTTTGCGTCGGATTCAGGATGGGTGGACAGGTCGACATCTTGCTGTAGAGATGTCAAAAGGTCTGACATTCTGGGCTTCAAATCATCTCTCATTTTCCGTTTCCTACGTCTAATCGAGGATTTGGAGATCCCGGCAAAGTCATCGCCAGCGGTACCCATCGTAGAGGACTGTTTGATCTTAGATAAGAAGTTTGACTGCTTCGACTGCCATTTCTCTTTCTTGGTCTCCTTGGCCTGGTGGAGGAAAGCCTTAGGATCAACTGGAAGAGTATGTACAACTTCCTCGTTGGAGCTTGGATCAATGGGTAAAACAGCTGTTTTAGAAGCAATTTTGCTTCTCAATGTGTTTCTCTTCTTAGCCACCATCCTAATAAATATACACAGAGTACACACTCGAATGATCACAACCTCTCTTTAAATTAAAAGTGCAAGTTTGTGATGCGATGAGATGAAGTTGGAATATAAAGCTTTATGCTTTGAAAAATTTTCCAACAAGCCCACCAGGTTGATTGATGACAAGGTTGTATATATTTGTTCATGATTATGCTTACACAGAAGGTACATATTGGTGTTGTATATTCAAGCCGATCCCTTGTATTCTCTGATGATAACAGGCACCGATGATGGAGGTAGAGCACCAAATTCAGTAATGACTTTCTTGATGTATTCTGGCGGTGTTAGATCATATAAGATGTTCACAATGTTCAGAGAGGGAAGTTCTTGCCAGTCTTCCAAGATATTTTCCTCCTCGCCGTTTAAAGCAGGTCTTGTCTCTTGTGTCGCCGGTGTCGCCTGTTTGCTAGTGTTTTTGGATTTATTCTTCGCTTCAGATTCTGCCTTCTTCTTTGCGTCTTCACGTTCTTTGATGAATTGTGTGAGCAACGTACCTTTGTTCCCACGTCTCTCCACTGGATCGCCATAGTTTATCGGCACTAGGTCGTTGGGGTCCGCGAGTTCATTAAACGTGACACTATCCAGTTGTACTCTGGGCGAGAATTTCAAACTTTCACAACACACCAGCACCGGGATGTTTCTCCTCTTAGCAATCATAGAGATCATTGCTGTACCAGCCCTGGAGTAAAGGAATCCGTTAGACAAGATGGAGTGTGCACCCAGGAAGACATGGTCCACGTGCATGTCAAAGACCGTATCGATACTTGTGATTAAAGCATATGTGACATCGACACCTTTGCCTCTTAAGAAAGTGGCCATCTTTCTTCCTTCAAACAGCGGTCTAGAATCTACGACGATGACTTTCAAGTCTTTTTGTAACTCTACAGCATTATGCAGGATCAGGTCTGAAATGACTTTTGATGAACCATACGTTACTATCGTGGCAGACCTTTCAATGTTGTTCGACGCATTGTCAATGATCAGTTGGTCCGCTAATTCGATTTTCTCTCTAGCGAATTGTGCAATCTTCATGACTAAGTCGTTCTTAGCCTCCTCATCCGAGGTGGATGGGTCGATGTGGGAGATCTCTTGTTTTAACCACCTGATGGCATTACCCATGGTGACACTTAATGGCCGGGCTTTCTTCAGGATATCGATCTGGTGAGAGAGATGGTTTGTCAAGTTTCTTGACATTGTTGTACCCTTGGGAGTCCTATAGTCCCTGATCACTATTTGAAACGCTTCCAACATGGCAATACAACGCGGGATTGACCCAACGATCTTGTATTCGGCCAAGTGTGCGGTTAATACTTTGATCGCAGGATGGATCAAATCTTTATTGATTAACAATTCCTTCACAGAGGAGATCAATTGCGAGGTTTCAAAAGTTTGTTCGATAGAGTTTGGAATAATTGATGAAATTCCCGGAACCACAGAAAACTCGTCTGACTCTAGAGACAACGACGCTAGGGATTTAGCCATGTCTGCGGTGGAAGCCATTCTTGCCAAAGGAGTTACCTCTGCACCAGCGCTGGCAACAGGAGTAGGGAACGTTGTTTCCGCTTCCACGTTCGTTTCATTGGTAAAGGACGACGTTGTATAGACTTGAGAACCAGAGATAGCGCTAGCGACCATCGGCACCATTAGCCCCATAGCAGTGATCCGAGAAGCCTTAGGCGACGACACAGCACTACTAATCGCCAAGATCGAGGCCCTACGTTCCTCAGTGGTCTCCAAATGACTGAACAACGAATTCTTCTTCGACTTCCGATGCATCTTATCAGCACGTTTCGCTTGTTCTGCAGCTAAACGCCTCTGTTGCTCCCGTTGCTGCGCATCCCGCTGTTGCTGTTTCTTCTCCCGTTTTACCTGAGCTTGCTGCTGCTGCTGTTCTACGGAAATCCCACTAGCTTGCTTCTGAGCAGCCCGCTTGGCAGCCTTCTCTTTCTTCTTCAACTCTTTCAATTCCTTATTTGACAACGCTTTCTCCTCGCTCATCTTGATGAAATTTTATGAGAATCAAAACAAAACTATCATGTAAAGTGGATCCACAGTCTCAACCCAATACGGTGTCCTATCCGTCTCTTTAGCCCTTCTTTCTCACCACCTGGTCCACCATTTCAATGACGGCAATGGGCACTCCATCGACCAAAATTTTTCAGATCAACGAAAGCACTACCCGGACACAGAGTGTTTACCCGGATTTATGTTTGAACGCACGTGATGTTGAATCGCACGTGATTTTACGGTATCACGTGCGATTGTATCACGTGTTTATACCGTATCACGTGCATGTTCTCTCTCTCTCTCCACGTGCCACAGGCCAAGGTCTATGGGTCCATAGCATGATCTTGAAGAACATTCACGAGCGGTATATATTTACATGTGTGCTATCTACTGGTTTGACTCAGTGTGCTCTTCCTGTGTTTCCGCAGGTTTTTGCTCCTGCGTTTGCGTTTCAGCTGCCTTGCTCACGCGGTCCTTTACGGCGAGCGAATTGTAATAATCAGCATATGCACCGTCTGCGTCGGCTACGTATTGTTTCAATTCGGGCAAGTCATTGCCCAGTTCAGTTAAGTACCTGGCAATCACGTATGTCGTGGGAGCGTCTAACTCAGGGTTTTGTAAATCTAGTGGTTGTCCCTCTGGCAACTCTGCAAAATCAGCGATATTCAACTCGAATTGGGTCATTTCAGCGTATTTGTGCAATAGCAATGGAGCCAGTCCCGAAATGCTCTGCTTATTGCCACATTTTCTCCATAGTTTCAACAATTTGTCTCTGGCAATGACCGGATCGTCCCAATTCTTGTACCGTAGCCTATCGATGTATGTCAGCAACACGGGGTTGAAATAGTTCTCGACATTGAAGCAATCGACACGTTTGGCCCGTACAAAGTAAGGTCTTTGCTTGGACAAAAGCCAATTGATAGCATTCAATTCCCTGCCGTGACGGAAGTATTGGTTCCAAACAAAGGACGACAAGTGTTGGCCCGACCAGTAACTCCAGTATGTGCGTCTATTACCCTTCATAGAGCTCAGCCTCGCAAATTGGTCCCACATTTCGTCCCTGGGTCCCGTATTGAAATAGTTCAATAGCACCGAGCGTGACACTGCGCTCACGGGCTCGGCAGCCTCGTACCGTTTCTGTGTCTCTGGATCCACCACTCTCAGTCTCTTCAATTTGTCATGGTTCTTCTTTCTGTAAACCAATGGCTTGAGCCTTGACGAAATCCGATGATAATCGTAGAACGAGTTCATTTGCTCCAATGCCGCCGCCGCACTGCCACTGCTGTTGCTAATACTGGCAGCACTGGACAACGGTCTCTTCCAAGCACGCACGAGCCCCCACATAACCTCCGGTTGGCTTTGCAACTTCGTCAATAGAACCGATACTCACTCTCAATGGTAAAGTCAAAGGTCGATATTTTTTTTTTTATAAAGATTAATACATGAAATACACAGGACACCACGGTGTCAATGATATTTACGCTGCGACTTCCTCCTCTTGGGCCTCGTCACCTTCCCAGACCTCTTCGTGTCCCTCTTCTTCATCTTCTTCGTACACTTCGTACTCTTCTGGCTTGAAGGAGAGCGTTGGTTTCACTTGAGCAGCGTCCAAAGTCCATTCGTTCAAAGCGGTCTCTGCGTCGATAATAATCTGTTTAGAGGCTTCGTACCCGTCGTAGGCAGGTCTGGTTTCACCTGGAGTCACTGGGGAGTCGTCTAGCAATTCCAATAGAGCTTTACCGTACCCGGCAATCAGGGCAATCTTTTCAGAGTGTTCGACAATGGAGTCGAATTGGTAGTTGAAAGCAGCACGCAACTTGGAACGAGTGATATTCGACAATTGCGCCTCGGCGACAAGGGCCTCGGCTTCGGCACGGACCAACTCTTGTTCAAGGACCTCGATCTTTGGGGAACCTGGATCCTTGTATTTCAAGAAAGCGATCTTGTCTGTGATCTTGTCCTTTCTCTCTCTGGAAGGTTGCACGGAACCTTCAATGTCCCTGATAGACTTCATCGTCAAACGGTACTGGTCGTAACGGTCAATGAACTGGTCGTCCAATTCACTCATCTCGTAGATCAAGACACCAAGTTTGTCAGTGATATCCGACACGTCGTCGTCGTTCTCCAACCCCCAGATCGACAATTGCTTAGCAGCCTCACGACGCTCGTTAGCGGCAATTTCCATCGATCTCAACACGTTCTTCTCGATCTTCACCAATTGAGACAACTTACGGGCCATTTCGGGACCCATAGCCCCAGCAGCGTTTCTACGGATCGAGTAAGCAATACCACCACGACCGAAAAATCTGCCCTTAGTAGACGAAGGAGGAGGTGGAGGGCTTTGCAATTGCGAGGCCGTTGGGGCCCTAGAGTTTCTTAGAGAGTAAGTTCTGTGCATTCTCGCTTATTTGTTTCCTTGTAAGCTTGCTCCTCTGCGTTATAGAGAATCAACTTTCCGCTATACAGCTAAAACAGGCTCCATTTATATACGGGGCTTCGAGAGCCAAAAAAAAAATGGGAGGGAGGTGTCTAGGGCGCAGTGTTAGGTCATGCCCCACTCTGCCTCGAGAGGGGGGTGCCGTTCGAGTGTTTGCCGTTTCGGGAAAGAGAACAACACGTGTGTCACGTGCGAGCACTGGCTTGCGCGTGCGGGTTACCGCGGCACGTGCAGCGCGCGCGCGTGCGCGCGCTGCGGGCCGATAACCCCAGAGGTCGCGTGTGCACGTGATAAAGCTTATATGCACGTGATGGAACTCGCGGGCCGTTACATCACGTGTGTATGCGTGTGCTGCCGTAACCCGCACGTGCGCCTGCACGTGCAGCAGGGGTGTTGCCCGATGCCCCCCCACTCCGTCTGGGTACGATAGGCAGCGGGTATCGCACTGAGCCTTGTCTAGTATGGCGATTACTTACTTAAGAGAGACTACGTTGTAAGTGGGGCAATATCACATGCGGGGTTCGCATGCCAGGAATCACATAGCACTGCTGGATCGCGGTGCTCAGGACCCATTGTCCATTGTAGCCCTCATATGACAGATTAGGGTTCTATCTTGAACGGCACGAGCTCAATAATTGAATGTGGAGAGCGGTTAGCTGCAGTAGGAAGAACATGGTCAAACTATGTCTAACTTCTCAAACGGATGCACAGAAGTGCTAGGATCTTCTACTGTGCAATGCTTCAAGCTCTCCAGGAACAGTGATACCAATCTACAAGCACTAAAGATATTTATCAATTAGCATTGATTATTGTTTCGGGATAAGTGACTGCTAAATTCAGTGATATTTGACAAGCAAGAGGAATTATTAAAAGAATATATAAACTACTACAACTTCTAGTTCTCTTCGAATGGAGCATAATGATGTATTGGTTTTTATGTTAGTCTAAAGAGCACAGACGATTATATCTGGTACAATATGTCTTTTACCTCCCAAGATCAAACTCCTCTGTAGACAACACTACCAATGCCGTAGAATCAATTACTCATGGAATCAAATCCTTAGATTTCCAATAGGCAATACTTTGGGTTTACAACAGCTCGCTCCAAAATGATCCAGTCATGTGACTGTTCCATAGGATGTCGTCACAGAAGCTAGCCAGCAACATTGTTATTTTCACTCGAAGTCTTGATATAAAGAGGAAATACACGAGCAGCCGCATTAGAGCTGCTCGAATGCGTCTAATGTCTGGGTGTATTCAATAACGATACCAAACAATCTACCTTTGCTAAGATGCATTTGTTAAGCGCACTTGCTTAGCTCAATTTGGTAAGCTCAAATTAGTAAGCTCGCTTGCTCATAGTGTACTGTTATCTAACAATGTAAAGCCGATGACGTACCATCTCACGCCCTTAAATCCGTAGTTTCCAACACAAGTCTCCATATCGCCGAGCGCAAATAACCCTGACGTTACTATACTCAAGAAGGCATGTAAATCATGCAACTGCCAGGCTGACGACCACACTGGCATGGCCACACTACCATGGTACCTCTTATCTAGAACCACCATCGCCAGCGCTACGAGTTTCACCATTAAGGCCATATAGCCATCGGCACGTGACCACTCGCAAGCACGTAAGCACGCTAAGTAATCATGCACATGCGTCGTTTGGGACTCAGCCGGTACGAGCCTACCCCTATGAGCGAGCATAGCACCGTTCGGGTCTCGTAACCTCCGCTCAACATTTGCTCGACACGAGCCCCTACTGGGCCAAGGACCTTGTGGTCCTCCTATACAACGCACGCTCACGTGCACACCGTCCGCTGGAGCCATCGGCGCTCGCTTGGGATCTGCACGATCGCCACGCTTGTCTACGTGGCTCGTAACAGCAATTGTACCTTGCTGTGGCCACGCTGCGTCGCCGCACAGCGTCACGGACATATCGGGACCCCTATTGACCACCGGTATGCACTCGCATACTCCGGAATGCAAGGATAGCTGCGAGGCTCGAGCCTCGAGCCAAATTTTCAAGCCAAATCTCACTCTAGGTACTGGCGAGCTGGCTCCTGACTAAGCACTGTGTTCTTAAGTAATCTTAGCGCTGGCGAGATCTGGGATTCGCAAACGACTTTACGAGTTGGAGCTTCGAAGAGCTATAAATACGAGAGACAATTGAGCCCCAGAGTTGAAGGTAATCCTCCCCCATTTCTTGTTTATTGGATAGTTGTAAATTACAATGTCACTACTTGCAAGACTGCCTCGTGTAACCCGTTTTCCAAGTATTCGTCTAATGTCTGATTTCACTAAAGCTAAGTGCCCTTACGATGGGACCAACAACTCGCGCCAAATCACCAACACTTCTGGTGCTCCAGTCGGCGCTGACCCTTTTGCTACCCAACGTGTCGGCGAACACGGCCCATTGTTGTTGCAAGATTCAAACTTGATTGAATCCTTGGCTCATTTCAACAGAGAAAGAATCCCAGAGAGAAACCCTCACGCCCACGGTTCCGGTGCCTTTGGTTACTTCGAAGTCACTGACGACATCACCGATGTGTGTGGTTCTGCCATGTTCGACACTATTGGTAAGAAGACCCGTACGTTGACCAGATTCTCCACTGTCGGTGGTGAAAAGGGCTCTGCAGACACTGTTAGAGACCCTCGTGGGTTTGCTACCAAGTTCTACACCGAAGAAGGTAACTTGGACTGGGTTTACAACAACACCCCAGTGTTCTTCATCAGAGACCCTTCTAAGTTCCCTCACTTCATTCACACACAAAAGAGAAACCCTCAAACTAACTTGAAGGACGCCAACATGGTTTGGGACTACTTCACCACCCCAGAACACCAAGTCGCTATCCACCAGATCATGACTTTGTTCTCTGACCGTGGTACCCCAGCTTCCTACAGAAACATGCACGGTTTCTCTGGCCACACTTACAAATGGAGTAACAAGAAAGGTGACTGGCATTACGTCCAGGTCCACTTGAAGACCGACCAAGGTATCAAGAACTTGAACTTGGAAGAAGCCACCAAGATCGCTGGTGAAAACCCAGACTACTGTCAACAAGACTTGTTCGAGTCCATTGAAAACGGTAAGCCACCTTCCTGGACCGTTTACATCCAGACCATGACCGAGGAACAAGCTTCCAAGTTGCCATTCTCCGTCTTTGACTTGACTAAAGTCTGGCCACAAGCTGACTTCCCATTGAGAAGAGTCGGTAAGTTGTGTTTGAACGAGAACCCAAAGAACTTCTTCGCCGAAGTCGAACAAGCTGCCTTCTCTCCATCTAATACCGTCCCATACCAAGAACCTTCCGCTGACCCTGTCTTACAAGCTAGATTGTTTGCTTACCCAGACGCTCAACGTTACAGATTGGGACCAAACTTCAACCAAATCCCAGTCAACTGCCCATACGCCTCCAAGTTCTACAACCCTGCCATTAGAGACGGTCCAATGAACGTCAACGGTAACTTCGGTTCTGATCCAAACTACAAGGCCTCCAACATCGACTACAAAGTCGTTCAACCAGTCGCTCCTTTGCAACAACACCAGGAAGTCTGGCAAGGACCAGCCATCCCATACCACTGGGTCACTGCCGCCGGCGACATCGACTTCGTCCAAGCAAGAGAATTGTACAAGGTTTTGGGTAAGCAACCAGGCCAACAAAAGAACTTTATTCACAACGTTGCCTCTAACGCTGCTGGTGCCAGACCAGAGATCAGAGAAAGAGTCGTCAAGTTGTTCGCTAGAGTCGATGAAGAATTGGCCCAATCCATCAAGAAGGAAATGGACGAGATCAACTCTAAATAAGAGATCCCCCCCCACCTAACATTAAAGCGATAAGGTAGAGCCCAGGGCTTACGGCTCATCGCGATGACCTTGATGTTGACTATATATGTGTAAAGCTATTTATTTTTATTTATTTTGGTGAAATATTTCAGTTATAAGTTGTTTCTAACACTCACTTGAAGGAACCAGGAAGGCCTGTTTGCACGCTGTCCAGTGTCTCGCAACCGGTTTTACACGTCTGCGATCGATGAACGGTGCACGTAGCAATGTGTTCCCGGAATCTCATAAGTTCAAGGACACACTGGCGTTGTTCGTGGTGTTCTTAAGTTTTAACCACTTGGCCATCCTTTCGTTACTGGTATGTTTCGTGTTGGCCACTAGGTTTACTGACTCAATTTCGAATAGTGTGATTACATTGGTGTTATCGAAGCAGCCTGCTAAGCCTGTTCGCAGCATTGCCTTGCCTGAGTCATCGAGGAAAGTGTATGTGGAGCCCTCGACAGTACACCATTCCTTGCTACACAGCGGGGTCTTTGTGAGTGAGCTGCTTGGGGCTGCGTTCCTCAGATTCGTCGGTGGAGAATCTTTTGTTTTGCCCACGAAAGCTTTAGGTGTTGCACTTGTAGCGTCGTTCTTGATTAACGATACGAGAGATTCGTTTACTTATGCCTCGATGTGTACCATCCTGTATGCGTTGTCTTTGAAATTGAAGCTATTCTTCTCTGGGGATAGGACACAGAGCTATGTTTCAAGAGCTTTGAACCCTTCGGTAGCAGTGTATATGCCCAATTTTCTCGGGTTTGTTGTACGTTGGGCACTGCGCTTAGGTGTCTTCGTGAAGAAGATCTGCATGATAGTGACATTGAGGATCCCCAGCAAGTATGAGGACTATATTGGGATAATGATCTATTACGTGGCATTCCATGTTATTGTGCATCATCTAAGAACTACGCTGTTTGCCCCACCGAAACCTTTGAAGAAAGTTACGCAACAACGAATACCGTCCTCATCACAACCGAAAAATGTGTCCTCGTCACACGCTAAGAGTAACAATGGACCAGTAAAGGAGCCTGTTACTTTGAATTGTACAACGCATTTCTCTGAGATCGTTGCTGATGTGAAAAGTTACGAACCGTCACTACCTATTTCAGACCAAAAAAAAACTGCCACGACCACTGAGACGACACAACAAAGAGATGAAGAAAATGATGGATATTTTAATCAGTTATACCAGATGGCTATTGACTTCACAAAGAAATCAACCACTCCAGTATTGCAGAATGACATTACCATCACCACCAATTTAGAGAATTTCATTACCCATCTGTTCAATAGGGCTAACAACCAATTCAACTTACCACACCTGTGGTCTATTATTGTCACTATAAGGATCACCAATTTTGAGAAGAAATATCTGTATGAATCCTCACAGGAAAGGTTAGAAAAACTGCTAGCTTCTAGTAACAATGATCAGGACCAGTTGTCTCGATTGAGCCCTCATTCAAGTGTAGAGTTGACGAATGGGAAGAAGAAAAGTGTCTTCCATACCCCTGATGCCATGAATTCGATGGCATTGATCGCACAGAACAAGACAAGTGACCTCAGTCAATTAAGCTTGAAGTCGTCAACGGATAATATCTTTAACAAGAAAGAAAACGATTACAGGGTCTCTATTGTGAAGATATTGGCTCACTCTTTGACGTTTAGGATTGAAAATCTGCATGATGGTGAGCTCATTGTCCTTGTGAATGGACTTATTTGGTCAGAAGTCTCGTGTGCTTTGATATTGGAAAGTGTTGGTGAAGAGTATGTTGAAGTTAATGGTCTGGCCCCTTCTTGCTCTTACGACATTCAATTTGTAAACCGGCTAAACCAGACAGACGATTATCTTATCTCTGATCTAATGATCAGGACTAAGAATACTCAGTTGGATAACCCATCCGGGAGCAATGACTCAGATATCGAAATCTTAGATTTCAGTTTCCCATCCTATTACCACAGAAAATTCTTATCTCCCTTGTTGACATTAAAGCATTCGGTGCTGACCACCAACACGAATCTAGCAGAAGAGAAAGGGAAGTTAAAGAAAACGAAGAAAGAGATCAGCAAAAAACTAGCCACGTTGAGACAAGATATTGATCATTTGAAAAACAAGATCAAACAAAACGCCTCGGTTGACGAGAAGAACAACTTGAAAGTCGAGAATTTAAAGACGACCATCCAACAAAATGAAAACCTGTTGGTCAAATTAGAAGATGAGTTGAAACAAAGTAACCAAGCGGAGACAGACTTGAAAGAAGCATACATTGAGAGGAAAAACTTACATCTACTAAGAACTCTGGAGTATAGTAAAAAAGAGGAAGAAGTGAGGACCAAATTAGATGACTCGACAAAGAAGGAACAAGCCTTGACACTGGAGCACTCACAACTGATAACTAAAAAAGAGAAACTGTCTTCACAGAATGAAAAGCTTCAAAGGGATTTGGTCGATCAAGAGGCAATAGTACATAAATTCAAGAAAGACTTCTTGAAGAAAATCAAATTCCAAAGGAATGAAATGGATGGTAACAGAATGAGAGAAATTAACGAATTGGAATTGAACATCAAAGCCCTTGAGCAAGACATCAGCCGTTTGGAGAGCGAGAACGAGAGCATGAAATCGTTATTCGGCCAATCATTTTAGCTTAAACAAGTTTACGTTTGTAACTTTGGAAGATATTTAATTTTTGTATTCTAAAGTAATGTCAAGAAATTCAAGATTACACTACAAAACATAAATTTTATTCGTATGTATATAACATCTAGTTGCCGTTGAAGATGGTTTCGAAATTGCTGTCAGCTCTCCAGCTCACTGTAATCTACTTTACCCTATGACCAAATGATTCTTGATAAACAATTGTTGACTGCTCTTCTGTATAAACCTTGCGGGTGGGCCTTCCTTATGTCCATTCAGTTTGTTCTGCCTAGCGGATCGCGCCGCTAGGCAGAGCGCGTCCTGCCTAGCACATGTGAGCGGGCCCATACACCGGGCCTGCGGCGAAAAACTTTCCTTCGGGAAGAGAAAAATCATTTTTCAATGAAAAATTTCACGAAGCTTTATTGCGATGAACAAGCTCATACAAAGGCATATCAACCCACAATTTGGCCACATACCATACTGTTGGTCATATATTAACGTCACTAAACTGTTCACTCAGTGTTAATATCTGCTGGTACCTATACACAGTCTTTTAGAGTGATAATAAGACGGTATTGTCCTCTCATTCGTTGATTTAATAGTAATAGTACCATAATGGCTGCTGTGAAAAGAAGAGGATCTGTTAAAGAAGACGACAATGTTTCTTCTTTTAAAAAACAACTAAGGGATTCAGACTCCCATATCGATACACAGGCGAAGCTAGGCAACTCTGGAGCGGATTCTGAGGTTGAAGATGACTCGGAAGACGGTATTAGCAGTGGTGATGAGGATGTTGCCACAACTAAAACATCAACTAAGAATGTTAATACTGCATCACAGGACATCTATATAGCGAGGGAGACTGCTGAGCTATTCAAATCCAATATTTTCAAGCTACAGATCGATGAGTTAATGGAACAAGTGAAATTGAAACCAAAACACATACTAAAGATGGAGAAATTTCTACACAAGCTGTATGACACAATCCAAACCGTCCCATCATGGGAGGACAAATCCATTAGCGATGTGTATTCGTATTTCAAGGGCAAGATTGTCAATGTTCCATTTGTAGACCCCAAACCTACAGTGAATAGTACCAACTATAAGTTCTCATACCAAAAGCCACAGATATCATTGATTGGGTCATTTGCCTTGAAATCAGGGATTTATCAACCCCATGGTTCTTCGGTGGATATCTTACTAACTATGCCAGAGACCATCTTTGAAAAGAAGGATTTCTTGAATTTTAGATGCCTTCATAAGAGAAGTGTCTATTTGGCATTTTTGACTCATCACCTATCTATCTTGTTCAAAAAGGATAAGTTAGATAGATTTGTGAATTTGGAATATGCTTATATGAACGGAGATTCACTTTTACCAATTTTGAAATTGAGCTGTGACAAAGATCTAGATAGAGAGGTTCAATCTGAATACAACTTCTACGATACAAAATTTTCCATCAACATAATAATAGGTTTTCCAGGAGGAATTTTTGATGCCAAGAAGCTACTACCAAATAAGAACTGTTTAAGAGTTACACAAGAAAACCCTGAGGCTGCACTGCCTGCTACCCCTTTATACAACTTTGCAGTGTTATCCTCTTCCACATATGAGAGTTATTTGAAATACCTTTACAAGACGAAAAAACAAACTGAATCTTTCAAAGAGGCATCGAAACTAGGTAGACTATGGTTGGAACAGCGTGGATTTTCCTCCAACTCTTCGCATTGTGGGTCCTTAGGTGGGTTTGGTACTTTTGAATTCATGATTTTAATGGCGGCTTTATTGAACGGTGGTGGTGAAAATGGGAATAAAATATTACTTCACGGATTCTCATCTTATCAGTTGTTTAAAGGTGTTATCAGATACATAGCAGCTATGGACATTTGTGATAAGGGCCACTTACAATTCCATTCTGACATTAATTATAAAGGGTCTATCTCTAAGTATAATGCAGAGGCCTTCCATACTCCAACCCTCTTTGACAAGACCACAAAAGTGAATATCTTAACGAAGATGACTGTGAGCTCATACCACGCATTAAAGGTTTACGCAAGGGAAACTTTAGCGATGCTAAACAATGTGGTTCAGGATCAATTTGCAAATATATTCCTGATAAATGTCAATAAGATGGATCATGTGAAATACGACCTTATCTACGATATTAAATTCCCATCAGATAATAATAATGCATCACAAATTATTCAACAGTTTACACCGCAAGAGAGAGTCAAGTTTATTACACTTGAGAACTTCTTGGTTCACAAGATAACAAGCATTATAAATTTTGCTTTAGGTGATAGAATAAACGCATTAGAAGTAAAACTAAATTCTAAGAAAACCAAATTCCCAATTAGTAAAAGGAAGTTGAACGGTCTGAACCCTGTAGGCCCAAATTCTGAAGATTCTATAAGGATCAAGATATTGTGTAATCCAAACGAAGCCGAGAAACTACTAACAAGGGGTCCTGCTCATTCCGATGAAATCACCCATGAAGCTGCGCTTTTCAAAGACTTTTGGGGCCCCAAATCATCAGTACGTCGTTTCAAGGACGGCTCAATAATAAATTGTTGCGTATGGGAAACATCAGCTTTTGCACCTATAATATCCGAAATCCTAACGTTCATATTAAAGAGACACATTTCAGAAAAACTCTGTGTAGTAAATACGGTGACTGAACAATTCCAGAAGTTACTGCCCTTACCAAACTTACCTGCTAGTTCCAAGACATCAATATTGAATTTTACTAGTTTCTACAACTTAAAGAAATCCTTTGACGAACTCTATAAAATTCTGTTCAAGATGAAGTTACCACTTTCTGTGAGATCTATCTTGCCAGTGGGGTCTGGTTTCAGGTACACTTCGCTTTGTTTGCCTGTCCCTTTTGCATATGGAAGTCCAGACTTCTTACAAGATGTCATCCTTGAATTTGAAACGTCAACGAGATGGCCCGACGAGATCACTTCGTTGGAAAAATCTAAAACTGCATTCTTACTGAAAATAAAGGAGAGTTTGGACCAAGAGAATTCGGAGTACAAATCGTATTTCACTAGAGATGAATCCATCCCTTTTAATTTGGATATCATCACTTTGAATATTCTTACTCCTGAGGGGTATGGATTCAGGTTCAGAGTGTTAACTGAGAGAGACGAAGTTCTTTACTTAAGAGCAATCTCTAACGCTAAAAATGATCACAAACCGTTGTTAGAAAAAACTTTCTTGAGGTTCACTGCTCAGTACCAATCAGCTATGAGACATAATAGAGTCATTGAAAACTTAACTCATGGATACCAATTCTATTCGCCTGTGGTAAGACTATTCAAGAAATGGTTAGATTCTCATTTATTGTTAGGACATTTGCAAGAAGAACTTGTGGAGCTGATTGCAATGAAGCCGTTTGTGGACCAATCTCCGTATTCTGTCCCAGCATCTCTGGAGAATGGGTTTTTGAAAATATTGAAGTTTCTAAGTCAATGGAATTGGAAAGAAGAACCACTAATTCTAGACCTTGTGAAGAAAGATGACACCTACTTGGAGACAAGTGTTGGTGCCAGTGAATTAGACTCAAACGTTTTGAAGTCAATGTCTGAAGCCTTAACCATTCCACAATACAAAGACATGCAAACGAATTTTAGTAACATGAGGAAGAGTGACCCCAACGGTCTCCACATTCAATTTTTCGTTGCTTCGCGGATTGACCCTAGTGGGATTCTTTATTCAAGCAACATACCTTTAGCCATCGCCACCAGATTAACCGCCTTGGCTAAAGTGGCCGTCAATTTGATACAGGCACATGGACTAACTAAACAAACTGTTGATCTATTGTTCGCACCAGGCTTAAACGATTATGACTTTGTCGTTAAATTGAAGACACCAACGTCTTTGAAGTTAATCTCTGGGATTGCAAGTGATACGGCTTTCAAGAACATCAGTAACGAGGAAGCACCTGCAGAGTTTCCTGAGGATTTGAGCCAAATGGTCGACAAAATGGATGCTACTTACCAATTAGTGAAGTATTTGAACATGAAGTACAAGAACAGTTTAGTTTTCTCTAGTCACCGGTACATTGGTGTCAATGGTGGCGAGAAAGGTGACAGGAATGTGATCGCTGGCCTAATCAAACCACTCTTCCAGAAGCCTCATAAGTTCAAGGCCAACATTGACGCAAACATTAAGCCAGTGGATGATGAAACCATTGAATTAAACAAAGAAGCTCTGTACAGTGATATTGCTGCCTTTGCTAATGAGCTAGCAGTGGAGTTTGTAACCAAATAATAACTAGACTGAAAATTATAACCAAGGCAACGTTTACTCAGGTTTGAAGAACCGTCTCATTATTTTTAAACTCTTATATAGACATGTACACATAGAATTGAGCAAAGCTCCTCATTTCACTACACATTTTTTTCTCTTGAATTCAGTAAGAATAGCGGTCCCTGGAAGGAATACAATATATATATATATGTGTGTGTATATTTCTTTATTTCTATCAAGCGATGAGCTCTTTCTAACGGGAATAGGCTTATCACACAGAGTAACTTGTAATCAAATCATCATCAAAGATGATAACTGAAGAATACAGTCGAGGGGAGGAGTATATTCAAGACTTAGAGGATGATTTTGGATCTGATTCTTCAAGCGATGAGGTAACTGAACTGCATACCACTGACGAAACTCCCACATTGTTAAAAGATGCGAAGAGTATAGACACGAATACATTGAAGGAACTATTAACCAATATCATAAGAGAGTATAAACCTATAACACTTGGCCAACTTGACCTTGAAAAGGTTAACATAGAAGAGTTGGCTGAAATGGCTTCATTGAAACCTGCATTTGAAGAGTTGTTACAACGGGACAACCTGAATCTTGACAATGAATTGATACTCTTGGAAGAATTGAATACAAATTGCAAGATAGAGATTGAGAACATTTATCTACTGCTCCAACATGGCTATAAAGAACGGTTCCCGGAATTAGCCACTCTTATTAGGGAGCCACTGAGCTACGCCGCAGTGATGGATATATTAGAGAATAGTACGAGTACGGATCTTAACCAAGTATTTGAATCCGAGGCTCACTTATCCAAGGAGCAGATCTTAGTAGTGACAATGGCTATGAAATCTTCATTCCATACCAATAAAGAATTGCTAGGTTTGAGTAAAGCCGACATCACTGCATGCACCAATTACTTGACACTATTAAATGACTTGTGTGAGTTGATTCGTCAATACATTGAATCTAAAGTGAGCTCGCTAGCTCCCAACCTTTGCTCTCTAATTGGAACCGAGATCTCTGCGGTGTTAATAGCCCATGCTGGTGGGATAAAACCGCTCAGTTATATGCCAAGTTGTAACCTCGCCTCGGTTGGTAAGAAGAAATACGTTGCTGGCGTAGTCTCTCACAACTCCAGCAACGTACGACAAGAAGGTGCCATTTATTTTAGTGACCTGGTTCAAACCCAACCGGTGAAGAGCCGCAAGAAGATGCTCCGGATGGTATGCGGTAAGATCACTCTGTGTGCTCGACTGGATGCCAGCGACACCGTGAGCTCCGACGAAATGGGTCTCAAATGGAGAAATGAGTTATTGGACAAGATCGTGAAGATAGAGGAACCACCCAGTACAGCCCTACCGAGAGCGTTGCCTGTCCCAGAAGACGCTCCCAAGAAGAAAAGAGCCGGCAGAAAATTCAGAAAGTATAAAGAGCAGTTCAAGTTGTCGCACGTACGACAGTTACAGAATCGTATGCAATTTGGCAAACAGGAAGCCACGGTTATGGACTCGTTTGGTGAAGAGATAGGGCTTGGAATGACTTCTTCTTCGCTACAGAGAGTAACCAAGTCACTGAACACTGTGTCACAAGCGTCCAATAACAATGCAAAGATGAGTAAAGCCATGAAGCAAAGGATTAAAGAAGCTAACGACCAAGGCCAGGATTATACCCTGTCTAAAAGCTCCAATTTTTGAGCTCAAAAATGGGAAAGATAACTTAAAAACAGCTAGCTACAGAGAAGAGAACCATGGCTCTCCAACCATAATCATCTTGTATATCAGCTTACCGCCACTGTCAAAGTATGGGCCTTTAGAAGACCTCTGGCCGTGGAGCTCATCGCCTCTTCGAGCACGTGCTTACATTACCAGATCAGGTAATAATGTAAACATCCAAACTTTTGCATAAAGCGAGTTCCAAATGCCATGGCAAGCCCTTTTGAGAGTGTCTTCCACTTCCCTGCTTTCGAAGAACTGGTGGTCTGTTTGCTTATAGTGTCGAAGATTGTGATATCTACCTCTGTCGCCACGAAATTAGGTATAATTGACTGTTTTATTGACCTGGAAGATTAAAAATTCAGTTGTAGTGTTGGATCACAAATTTCGAGATGTTTCCTAAACGTGATAAGAACATTGACACTCTGGCTGGAGATATGAGTCAGTTGAAGTTTGACAATGGTAGCAACTCTGGTGTAAATTTGCCATCTGCTGGCGGGTTTGGATTTGGTACTGTGACGCCTTTGCGACACAAGGAAAATGGTTATAACAGATATGGGAATGTCTCTACTCCGACACCGTCCCCGACGAAGTCTACTGTGTTCCTGGAAGATGATAGCAGCAAGATGGCCATTGATTTTGAGAATGAGCTCGACATCCTAGAGTCGCCTAAGAAATTGCCAGAGGGCTTCTATAAGAGAGCTTCTTCGAACAAGACACAAAGAGTTGTCAGCGTTTGTAAGATGTACTTTCTGGATTATTATTGTGATATGTTTGATTATGTGATCAGCAGGAGACAGAGAACGAAGAAAGTTCTGGCGTACTTGGAGCAACAGAAGGAATTGAATAACGTTCCAACGACAACATTAAACGACGAATGGTTTGGATATTTACAAAAGGAGAACGAGGTGTTGAGGAAACGAAGAATGAAGCCTAAACATAAGGATTTTGAAATGATCACCCAAGTGGGACAAGGTGGCTACGGACAAGTGTACTTAGCTAGGAAAAGAGATACCAAGGAAGTTTGTGCATTAAAGATATTGAACAAGAAGTTATTGTTTAAATTGAATGAAACGAATCATGTCCTGACCGAGAGAGATATCCTTACCACGACGAGGTCCGAGTGGCTAGTGAAATTATTATACGCGTTTCAAGACCCAGAATCACTTTTCTTAGCCATGGAGTTTGTCCCCGGTGGTGATTTTAGGACTCTGTTAATAAATACAAGGTATCTGAAGAGTCCCCATGCCAGATTTTATATTAGTGAAATGTTCTGTGCCGTCAATGCATTACACGAGTTAGGTTATACTCATAGAGATTTAAAACCAGAGAATTTCTTGATCGATGCTAAGGGCCATATCAAATTGACTGATTTTGGTCTAGCTGCTGGTACTGTCTCTAATGAGAGGATAGAGAGTATGAAACTAAGATTAGAAGAAGTGAAAAACTTGGAGTTTCCCGAGTTCACTGAGAAATCTATTGAGGACAGAAGGAAAATGTACCATAATTTAAGACACACCGATGTTAACTATGCGAATTCCATGGTGGGATCTCCTGATTACATGGCTCTCGAAGTGCTAGAAGGTAAAAAATATGATTTCACTGTCGATTATTGGTCCCTAGGTTGTATGCTTTTCGAAAGTTTAGTGAGCTATACCCCGTTCAGTGGTTCTTCCACTAACGAGACTTACGAGAACCTAAGACATTGGAAACAGACTTTAAGAAGACCTAGGTTAGATAACGGAAAAGCTGCATTCTCGGACAGAACATGGGATTTAATTACAAGGTTAATAGCTGATCCAATAAGAAGATTAAGGTCCTTCGAGCAAGTGAAGAGAATGGCGTATTTCGCAGATATAGACTTCGACACCCTAAGAGACATGTCCCCTCCTTTTACGCCTCAGTTAGATAGCGAGACAGATGCAGGTTACTTTGATGACTTCACTAATGAAGCTGATATGGCGAAATATGCAGACGTTTTCAAAAGGCAAAATAAATTAACTGCCATGGTAGACGATTCAGCCGTAGGATCCAAATTGTTGGGGTTCACGTTTAGACATAGGAATGGTAAACAAGGCTCAAGTGGAATTTTATTTAATGGCTCAGAAAGATCAGATCCTTTTGCTACTTTCTACTGAAGAGCTCACTCCTCTTGTCCCTGCATTCCCACAAAACATTAATTTATACCATTGGGTTTTACGATATATATAATAATTACTAAACAATCCTTTATTGTTTAACAAACACTTTTCATCTGTTGGTTCCTTACGTTGGAATAAATTTTGCAATGATATACTGAAAAAACTATACAATTATTGCAATCTCATCGCAAGCACAATCCAGACATGCATTCGATATAAGAGCTTTAAAGCAGCCCAGAAATGAGTCAATTGAGGATGTATGTGAATATGTGTTATTTGAAAGTTGTGATTTTGTTGCTAATAGCTTGTTACTAACCACTGTATGATGTTTTGCTACAGTTTAACTGCTCATTCTACTAAAGAGAAATTAAGCGACACCATCGCTACTATCAAGAGTTTGAACTCAAGGTCAGGTCCATTTGACAGCATCCTTCTTCTAGGCGCGTTTGGTGACGAATGGGATGGAATAAGAGAGGACACTTTACCTAACCTTGTAGTTTTCAATACTAACGGTGGAAACCGTAACAACAAATCGGATAGTGCTGAGAAATCCACAATATTAGAAGGGTACGGTATTTATACGCTGTCCAGTGGCCTCACTATTGGGTACATTGGCCAAGATGGGGCTAAAAGTGAAGCATTGGAATATTTCCAAACACACTCAGATCCTTTAGATATCCTCTTAAGCCATAACTGCAGCACCCAGTTAGCCAGCCTTTCACATTTGAAATTGGAGGACAGTGCTGTAGGTGATATTGCCTTAATAACAAGACCCAGATATCATATCGCTACGAGTGATCCTACCCGATTTTTTGAGTTAAGTCCGTTCCAATGGGACTATCGCCATCGTATTTCAAGGTTTATTAGTCTTGCCACGCATGGTTCAAAAGCTAAATGGGCCTATGCGTTTAATTTGAAACTGATAGACCTGTCTAGTGAAGATATGCCCACCAATCTTATCGAGAATCCATACACAAGCACCAAGAAGAGACAGACAAACTCTGAAAACAGTGATTTAGAATCCCAACAAAAAAAACCCAAGATTCTTCCCAATGTTTGCCATTTCTGCTTCTCCAACCCGCAATTACAAGAGCATATGATTATTTCAATTTCAAATTCAGCATATGTGACCATTGCCAAAGGTCCTCTCAGTGTTCCAAAAGGTGAGATGACTTTTGCAGGCCATTGTTTAATTATCCCCATTGAACACACACCGAAACTATTAAGCCAGGACACTGCTGTGACCGCTGAGGTTCTAGCATATGAACAAAGTCTTGTACAGATGAATTACAAGAGATTTGATATGTCAACTGTCATTTTTGAAATCAACTCAGCAAGGTCAATTCATTTCCATAAGCAAGTAATCCCGGTACCCACGTATTTGATTCTAAAGTTTGTCTTTGCGTTAGAGAGACAAGTTAAATTCAACAACGAGAAAATGACTCAAAATGCCAAGTTAGAGATTCAAACGTTCCCATCTTTAAATGACGAGGGATTCCAACAGTTAAAGAAAGATGACGATAGAAATTACTTCCAATTCACAGTATTTGAAACTTCTGAAAAGGACCCAACAGTTTATGTGCTGGAGTTCAACGTCGAAGAAAGAATTGATCTGCAATTTGGGAGAAGAGTGCTGGCGTTCTTGCTGAATCAACCCAAGAGAGTGAAATGGGATTCATCAATATGCCGTCAAACCAAAGAGCAAGAAGTTAGAGAAGTACAGCTGTTTCAAAGAGGCTATAAGGGTTACGACATTGCAAAATAGCGCTATCTAGCATTAGGGAGCTTCCAGCTCATTTTTTCCTCGTCATAGAATGTATCGAGTCAGAGATATAATCCATATAATGATAATCCATATAATAAACACTTTTGACACTACGTAACACTGTTCCACTGAACGGTGGATCTTCTACTTTGAAGTCAGTTATTCTCAATTACGCTCACCCTTTTTGTATGGTTCTAGAGAATTGATGAATCTGTTGATTGTTGGTTCAAAATCACCATTTTATAAGAATGGACGCCGGTGTATGAAATTGTCACAGAATCCGTTCCGACTATTGAAAAGAACCGTAACCTCTACTAAGCTACAACTCACACAGAGAGCTGTTAACAGAGATCTAAAACTTTATGACCCTGGGGAAATAGAAGCTAATTGGCTTACAGTTTGGGAAAGCTTGAAACTATTCCAACCTGAATTGACCAAAGATGGCCAAATAAAACCAAATGGGCTTTTCACCATTCCTGCACCACCGCCCAATGTAACTGGTGCTCTACATATTGGCCATGCCTTAACGATTGCTTTACAGGATTCGCTGATTCGATACAATAAGATGAAAGGCAAGACTGTGCTATACATCCCTGGGTTCGACCATGCAGGGATCGCCACACAGGCTGTTGTTGAACGAGAGTTGTGGAAAAAGGAGATACTGACAAGGCACGATTTGGGCAGGGAGGCTTTTACTCAACGGATCTGGGAGTGGAAGCAAGTTTACTATACCAAGATCAAGGAACAAATATCAAAGATTGGAGGTTCGTTCGATTGGAGTAGAGAGACATTCACGCTAGATAAGATCAGCTCTGATACTGTTAATAAAGCATTTATACAGCTGTTTGAAGAAGGGGTCATATATCGAGACACTAAGCTAGTTAATTGGTCTGTTCAATTGAAGACTGCGATATCCAATTTGGAAGTGGAAAGTAAAGAACTACCTGGCAGAACACCACTGACGGTTCCCGGGTATGATGAGCCTGTTGAATTTGGTGTCCTAACGACGATTGCGTACCCTATTGCCGATAGTAATAAGGACGAATCCATTTTAGTATCCACAACTAGGCCTGAGACTATCTTTGGGGATTCTGCTATAGCAATTCACCCTGAAGACCCAAGGTATCTACACTTGCATGGCAAGTATGTGAAACATCCTGTACTGGACAAGCTGATCCCCATCGTAACAGATTCACAAATTGTAGAAATGGATTTTGGCAGTGGTGCTGTTAAAATAACCCCAGCGCACGATATAAATGACTTTCAAGTTGGGAAACGTCATGATCTACCATTTATTAAAGTGATTGATGAAGATGGCTTACTGACAAGCAATTGTGGGAGCGAATGGCAAGGAATGAAGAGATTTGACGCTAGAAAGAAAGTAGTGGAGTTGTTAAAGGAGAAGGGACTATTCATTTCGAGTATTGACCATAAGATGTCAGTACCACTATGCTCCAGATCTGGAGACATAATAGAACCATTACTTAAACCTCAGTGGTGGGTTAAGCAGGACGCAATGGCACGAGAGGCATATAAAATAGTGAAAGAAGGCCATATTAAGATTTTACCAAAGCATTCAGAAGAAGAGTACTTCCGTTGGTTGGACAATATTCAAGACTGGTGTATCTCTAGACAATTATGGTGGGGCCATCAATGCCCTGTATATTTGCTAAGATTTAAACATGGGTCCTCCAGTAAAGATTCTGATGAACATTGGGTAGCTGCTAATTCTCATGAAGAAGCTCTGACCAAGGCTAGACAGAAATTCCCCAATTTGGAGTTTACACTTGAACAAGATACCGATGTCTTAGATACATGGTTTTCCTCTGGTTTATGGCCATTAACAACATCAAAATGGATTCAAGATTCCTCTGATTTCCAAAACTTTTATCCATTTAGTTTATTAGAGACCGGTAAAGATATCTTGTTCTTCTGGGTGACAAGGATGATCTTCCTAAGCGTGAAATTAACAGGACAAATCCCGTTCCGGGAAGTGTTTTGCCACCCACTAATCAGAGATTCAGAAGGTAGAAAGATGTCAAAATCTTTGGGGAATGTTGTTGACCCATTAGACGTAATCAATGGTGCCACATTAAAGAATTTACAAAGCAAATTACAAGCTAGTAATTTATCGCAGAATGAAATAGAGAGAGCTTTGAAGGGGCTGAAACGTTCGTTTCCCAAAGGTATTCCTGAGTGTGGAGCAGATGCACTGAGGTTCACACTATGCTCATACACGAGCAAAGATAATAACAACGATATTAACATGGATATCTCTAAAGTTGTCACGTACAGGAAATTCTGTAACAAGATGTTTCAAGCTATAAACTTCCTTTCGAACCAATTAGATGAATCGTATACTCAGTTGGAGAGGTCTAGCCTAACCAACAGCGAACTGAATATAAACAGATGGATTCTACATGAATCTTCTATTGTCTCAACTGCTGTTTCGAAACATATGGAATCCAGAGATTTCCAAAAGGCTACTAACTCGATTTATGACTTTTGGTATTCTATATGTGACAGGTATATCGAATACTACAAATTCATGTCCCATAATAATGTTGATGAGCGTGAATTGTTAGTCTCCAAACATGTCCTGTACCACGTTTTTGAAGTGGCTTTAAAATTAATCCACCCATTCATGCCCTTCCTCTCCGAAGAATTGTGGCAGAAGTTACCTAAAGGTCCCAGTGAAGCGGGTATGAGTATCACTCAGACTGCATTCCCAGAATATATACCAGCGTTTAATGATCCTGAGAACTTTGATAACGTTGAAAATGTCTGGTCATCTATTAAGGAGTCCAGAGGTTTGTTGGACCAATACAATATCACAAAGAATGGTCAAATCTTTATAGTGGCCAAGAGAGTCAACTCGCAGCAAGTATTCGAGAACCTACTCCCATTCATAAAACATAGTCTCGGCAAGTCTGTGTCCTTTGTACAGGTACTAGAGAACGCTACTTTGGTTCCTTCCGGTTGTGTATCAATGGCAGTAGACTCTAACGTGACAGTCCATTTGTTGATCAAAGGACAACTAGATGATATACAGAACGATATTCAACGGATACAGAAAAAACTACACAAGTTACAAAGAGCGATGGAAACGTTAACCACTGCTATGCAGTCTCCAAAATACGAGAGTCAAGTGCCCTTCCAAATACAGGAGTCGAACCTTGTTACATTGCAGGAAATCCGTACCAAGGCTCACAATTACGAGACTACTTTATCAAACTTACGAAATATCATGTAAATATATATATATAGGTATGCATTCTGTAACCGCTATTCATGCTAGTAGCAAATCTTGCTCTACTTTATCCTTTACAGCGGTTCTAAAGGACTTGGCCAAGTCCAGTATAAATGCCTCTCCCTTCTCTAACACATTAAAGAGCACTGACTCATCAAAATCGCCATGACTATCCAGCATGAGCACATTCTCTACCACTTGAGTACCGTCCAACAGTTGCAACACAAGAGCATGCACGGATTTCATTTTGTTCAATACTTCCTTCGATGGGTCAAACACGAATTCTCCAACCGTGGACACACCCACAGTAACACCTAAAGCGACACTATTCAACGCAACACCGGAGTCTATAAGTGCAAAGCTCGCACTGTTCACACACGATACAAGCTCTTTAGCGTTGAACAACTGTTCATCTTCTCCGGACTCAAGGATCTGGAAACTGATTTGGCACAGTTGCCTAGGGTATTTGTAGCGCACAATCACGGGAGTCAGCACTGCACGCAGCTTATCTTGCAAGTCCACCTCTCTCGTCGTCGGCACACCGATCGCAGGCCGCACAGTGACTTCTAAAGCTAACTGAGTCGGAAGCTCTTGCCTGGCCTTGGGCTCAATTGGGCCTGTTACACCGCATACAACGGCTGTCTCGGCGCTCCTATAAAGAGCAGAACCATCCACTTTATTCAAATATCCTATCTCCACGTCCATTGCTCTCAATACCGACCTGTGAACCGCCTCTCAAGGGCTCATCACCATGCGATGAGGACGGCTTTGGACCGTTTAAACAGCTGATTAAAATTTTCAAAGTCACGTGCCGTAGAGGGCATGTGAAGATTATAGGGCGGGACAGAGCCATCTAGCTAGTACAAGGCCACCTTGTAGTTGCCCTGTCTGTGCGAGCAAAGTCCCAAGTGTGCTTGTCAACTGGCCCAACACCGATGTCAGACCCCTTACGCCAAGGCCAGCACATCGCGCTCGCTGACAGTGTTATTGCCGGTAGCGTCTCGGGCCTCGTCGCCAGGACGGTGATTGCCCCGCTGGACACGATCAAGATCCGTAAGCAGATAACAGCACGCACGACTGCTCAGCCCGCAGTACGAGGAATTATACGATGGGATCTTGCGCTGATGGTAAGCGAGATGATCCGCCGTGAAGGGTGGCAATCTCTGTGGAAGGGCAACGTCCCAGGGTCGCTGATGTACATAGCGTACGGTGCTGTCCAATTCGGTTGCTTCTCCTCGTTGAACGAGTCGCTGAGTGTGTGGCATCTACCCGCGAGCGCGCACACTGCGGTGGCCGGCGCCCTAGCCGGCACAGTGAGCTCCCTCGTGTCGTACCCATTCGACACGCTACGGACCAGGTTCATTGCTAACAGAAGCGCGCGGCTGCTGGGGTTTCAAGAGACACTGGCGAGCATATGGCGGGCCGAAGGCCCGCGTGCTTTCTACCAAGGCGCTTCGCTGTCTGTGCTTAGCATCACCGTGGCGACAGCGACAATGTTTACGACTTACGAATCAATCAAGATGTTTTGTGACGAGCAGGACAATGACTCCTGGCCCGTCCGGTTCTTGTCAGGGTCTGCTAGCGCTTTGAGCGGGTTCACCAGTAAATTGGTCTCGTACCCTGTAGATACCGCCAAGCGAAGGTTGCAATTGAGCAAACCACACACGTGGCGGGGTCAAATGGAGTTGATTGCAACAGTGATGAAACTCGAGGGCCCAGGAACATTGTACAGAGGCTTCGTCCTGGCTTTGGGGAAGAGCATCCCATCGACGGTGGTGTCGCTGTGGGTGTACGAGCACGTGCTGAGACTGTGCTCCACGAGCCCTATCCACGAGCCCTAATACGATGACCTAACACCAGACCTAATGACGTTTATCACGTGCTCTATCACATGATAGGGCTTGCATGTAGGGCTTTTCCGGAAGTTCCGCGAGCTTGTTTCTTTTTCGCCTTCCAGATTTTCCGGCGTGATGCCGGAAGAACCTGCGGGAACTCCAGTAAAAAGCTCATCACGAGTAAAGGAGCCCACGAGCGTGCCCACAAGCCAGCCCCGCAGCTGGTTCGCGATTGTAATTGAGTCAGTGACAGATCTATATAAATATACGGTGGAGTTTTTGAAGCTCTGTCGAGACAATTCCCAGTGAGACGCGACGACTTATCTACCATCGGTAACACGAGAGGCTCAATTCCAAGAGTAGTGAAAAAGAGAATGGCTGATTACTTCAGTTCGAGACCTGTTGGGACTAGTTGGAGTGGAGAATCGACTCCTAATGTATCGCCAGGGTATTTGCCTCGTGGAGGACGTGGATCGGAATCGAATTTCGAGTCGCAGTCCTCGCACTATTTGCTCGATGCTCTCCCAGATTCGTTGACGTTGAAGGACAATTCTAGTGTTTCGGGTTCCGTGCTGTCGAGTCTACATATCTTGCCCAGGACAGACCCTGCTTCGCCATATTACGTCAGCGTGCCTGTCCCAAAGGATTTGCAAAAGACAGGGGCGGACGCCGAGGCTCCAGGGTCAGATTACGACGCGTACTATGTGAAAGAGCATCCAACGCATATCATCGAGGATAGGTTCAGGAAGTGGAAAAAAATCGTGAAGGGATTGATCCTGTACTTGAAGGAATACTCAGCCTCGTTGGAGTCCCAAGCCAGAGCCAACGATCATTTGAAAAACTCTTTGAAGTTCCCGTTTCTGTCCGATATCGATGAGAATTCGAACAAGATATACGACCCATTGGCAGCAAATTTGCCCAAGAGAAGACACCAACCATCGACTTTGGCCGATAAACAGAAAAAGGGCAACGACGGCGAAGACGAAGCGGATTTCCAGGCCTTGAGGTCTAGTAACTCTGCTGCCTCAGGGTTTATGAACTTTGGGTCCGGTTCAATCCAGGACATCCAAGTTATCCTGAAGAAACATCACATCTCTCTGGCTGCACAGCAGTACAAGATATCCACCGATATTCTCAACACTATTATTCCTGCACTAGAGGAGATTCGTAAGGATTTGACGTTCAAGATCAAAGAGATCAAGGAGTTGCGTGGGGATTTCAAGACCAATATAGCATCTCATGTGAAGATCACACATCAACTGCTGAACAAGTACATTGGCTCTGTGAAAGTCTCCACAACGAAGAACCCAAATGGCGGCGAGGATGCGGACAAGATCACATTGAAACCAAAACATGACCCATACTTATTGAAATTGCAACTGGATTTGCAATTGCAAAGACAAATCTCCGAGGAAAATTATTTGCAAGATGCCTTCATTAATTTGCAAAGCTCTGGGTTGAAGTTGGAAAAGATTATCCTGGGCAAGATCCAACAAACTTTGCAACATTATTCGATGTTGGTTGACTCTCAAGCTAGATTCATGATTAAAAACGTTTGTCACGAATTACAACAAGGTATTTTGTCCCAGCCTCCTGCCAAGGAATGGGACCATTTCGTCACGCAACATCCTTCATGCTTAATGAATTGGAAATCAAATGACCCTTTGCCCAAGAAGAGGAAATTCACAGACATTATTTACCCAAATATGAAATCACCATTGGCTAAATGCGTTGCTGTAGGGTACATGAATAGAAAATCCAACCTAGCAGAGACTTTTACTAAAGGTTATTTTGTTTTAACCCCAAGTTATCTGCATGAGTTCAAGAGTAAAAACTTCTTTGAAACCAACCAGCTAACCGTGGGTCCAGTCAACCATACCAAGACTAAGGCGACACCAACAGTAGTGGAATCCAAAAATGTTTCTTCGTTGATACCAAGCTTAAGTATTTCACTGAATGAAGCAATGTTTGTGAAGGCTTCTGAAGATCAATTTACTTTGATTGGGAAACCAATTTTCAGTGAAGTGGCCACAAAACCAGTTAAACCAGCACCTGGCTCTAAAGCAGCACCTGGCTCTGAGCTTACGAAACCTTCAAAACTGATTTCAGCTCACAATGAAAAGTTAAGTGCAGAGGCTAATAAGATCTTTGCTAAGAAATCTGCCATCACTAAGTTTTTAGGCACCTCGTCAAAGAGTAAACAACTGAAGAAGAAAGAAGATTTATTGAAGGATAAAGAGTCCAAGAGTGCAATTAATTGGATTTTCAAACCTGTATCAGCTGTAGGAACCGAGGACTTGAAAAAACATTTCAAGAAATGGACCACGGACATGAAAAGTTTAACTGCTTATAATGACATTGACTCTAGATTGAAATTCATCGAGGATAAATTGCTGAAAACGCAACAATCCCGTATGAAAAGGTTGCATGGGAAAGGTGCCTCTGTCGATATTCCTCCCTTCGAGCGGCCTCACTTCATTCAAATCAATAGCAACCCAGCGTTGTCTGACCCATCTGCTTTTAAGCCGAAGGTTAACACTCCCGCTATTGATGAATATGGTAATTTAGTGACAATCTCTAGAAGACCATCAGTCACTTACTCTCAAACCACCGGCAACTACCTGCCCCCTGGGAATGCTCAATACGGGAATGGCACTCCAACACCTGGATATTCAGTCAATTCTGATCTTTCTTCGCCAAGCACTTCGGCTTATAAATACCCTACACCAACACAAACGATAGCACAACACTACCAACCTCAAGAGAATTCACCACAATCTGGAGGATCACAACTTAAGGTAACACATAGGAGAAACATTTCTTTGCCAGGCTCATTCAAATCTAACAACATGGTATACTCACCTCAGAGTCTAAGCTCTGATGGTAGTCAAGGAGGATATTTTGCGATCCCGTTGAAGAAAGGCCAGGATGATGCAAACAGATCGCAGGTGGTGTCGCCTTCCGGAAGTCTTGGAGCCTACAGCGTCCATGGATCGTCTCCTCACAATACATCCTTGCCAAAAGTTGTTGTTAACAATGAAGACGGTGGATTAGCAACCAAATTCGGGAATGAGTCTACTAGTAGTTTACCTGAGAAGATTCTTCGTTCTCTTGAGGAGAGGGACAACGCTAGCAACGCAACAGAGGCATCTAATGGATTATACGCCGTGAACTCAAACGGAAGTATCGTAAATCTGTCTGCCACGAAGAGAACTTCTGTTCCTCGGAAGCAGTTTAAAAACGTATCCTTCGACTCATTGAACAGTACCATGTTCTCAAAGAGGTCTGCATCATTCCTGGGTAACCCTATCATGCATGGTGGTATCGAAGAAGTGGACGATCAAGAACATAAATCGTGAATACAATATTTGGTAAAGCTCTTATAGAAGAGAGATTATCTTAACTCTGATATTCCCATTAGCTGATAGGACTCACACATCACCATACTGCATAGATTCATTAGTTTACAAATTAATGTCATTATGTTAATTAACCGTATATACATTATAAAACCAACCTTCCTCAAAGCATACAAGATGGACCTTAGAATCGTTCGCCGATTTTATGGAATCCTCTGTTATAATGCAGCAATCCACCATCGACTTGCTGCTTATTGAAGATCGAGTGGATAACTTCGCCAACCCATATCTCATGGTCTGCCACTAAGAATTTGTCTCTCTTCTTACACACGAGAATTCTTTCTGCCTCTTTCAGGAGAGGTAGAACCGAATCTTGACCCACAGAGTGGTCATTATCGTACAAACTGTAATCAATTCCATGTCTTAACCCCAAGAATGGCTTGGTATCTCCAATTCTTGTCCCTTGACTAAACCGTTTTACCAAATCAATCGAATTAGCAGTAGGACTTAAAAGATGGACAGCGAAAAGGTCATAATTCGTGAGATTGCGAGAAGTGTGAGATGGTATTTGGAGATTAAATTGCAATAGTGGCTTGGGATTTATTGATAACGACGTCATGGACGAAATTGTCAATCCATGGTAGTCATGGATCGTGGAGTTCTTGGCCACAGATGACGTGACAATTGAGGTTGGGTACGCCAATTGGGCCATTGACTCACGGAATAAAGAACGTACTACCATAATTGATACGTCTTTCTGCGAGAACAATGCTCACAGTATTTGCTTAGCGGGCTTCTTTGGTACTACTTCATATAATTTGACGATGAGCTAAAGAAAGTAAATCCTTTTGACGTCTAATGCTAAATTCATTGATAAAAATCCTTTTCCAAACTCAGACCTCAATAGGTTCAGAAGATTACTGACAGACGTTACTTTACAGCATTAAATATATATATGTGTTTATTTGTAGTATATGCTGTGAGCTTACACTCTTGTCCTTTCAAGATAGAAATTTGATTGGCAATCCGTAGAGGACTGGGGAAGCTCCATTTAGATATTTCAAGTGACATATATCTCTGGCACCAGCAATGGCCTCAGTAACAGACTTGTATCCCTCTGCTTGGCCTCTTATGGTCTTTGCAAACCCAGTATCCTCTAAGATTTGCAGACTAAACTTGTCTATATCCTTGTCCGTCACATCCCAGAGATTTCCTAGCACTGTGGGGCTCCCACCTAATAGATAGGCATAGACAGACCCTGAAGGTTCGAGCGCACCGAAGTATTTCATTGATGCAGATGAGCACCCTAGTAGTAAACTAGACGACAGTTTGGTGCATTTCTTAATTGAATTCAATCTGACATATTGCTCACCACTTCCATGGCCCACATAAATAAAGAGGTTAGCTTTAGCGGCCATATCTAGGAACTGGTCTTCTGTAGGTTTAGTATCTATAACGAGTTTGGAGTATGGGACATCTTTAGCATACGAAAGAAATAATTCTTTGAAATTGGACTCGGTTCTCTTCAGATCACCATGGGGGTTAAGAATCATAGCGACATTTTCTTTGATGGACACTTCTAAAGGAAGTTTATTCCCACACGAGTTTAATAGATCGAGCAAGCGAGAGAATGAAGGTACCCTTGAGATGGAACGATTTTTCAAGAAGGGCAAAGATTCAAATGGAAACATGTGGCAAGCTCTCCCAACTATCAAGAAAGTATGATCAATTTTTTTGGATTTGGCTATACTCTGCCCCGTTTGTTTCTTAAGCAACTCTACTAATTGAACGTGGAGCATGTTATGGTCAATTTCATCGTACGCATTTTCCTCTCCGCGGTATAAGAGAATATCTAATACGAAGTAGATCAGATCTTCCATCATAGTAATAAAATTAGAGTCCTGAGGATCTAAGTCCAAAAACAACTCAAAAATCCAGTCATCAAATTGTAAGAAGGACTGAGAGGAGCCAAATTGTTTTCTGCTTGGAAGATTTTGTTGCAAAATGTTGTAAAACCCATTTTTGAATCCAATTAATAGCTCTTCGTCATACTTATTATCACTGAAAAAACCTCTAAACCCGTTGAACCATGTCCTATCTATTTTATCCAATAGACTCTTCAGAGCTCCGTCAAGGTTATACCGATTCTCCCACCATTTTCTCCGCCCTTCTGGAGAATTACTTGCACTTGTCACTTCAATCGAGGTGGACTGATTACTTTGTTCAACGATAGAATCTAGTTCAGATTTCGCTATTTCAAATGGTAGATATTCAGTATCTAAGTCCCTAGAGTTACCGCCGTTTAAAGGCACTCGTAGCAACTTCTTCTGACCCGCAGAGAAGTTATGCTTCGACAGGACCAAATTTGTGGTGATGGGACAGATGTCTATCTCAACAACATTGATATTGAGGTTGGTGTCAATATTTGTGAAATGATTATTATAAATCTTTGTCTTTTCGAGCTCAATAATGTCTTTAAACGCGTTGAGCGGGAGTGGCATCATATTTTCATATATTTGTTTGTCAATAATGCTCAAGTGTTTGTCGTAGAACATGGGCATGCTCTTAATATAGTCTGTTAAGTAGAACAGCCTACTAAGAGATTCATTTACCTCTTTTTGAGTCACATTCTTGATACTAGCCAATGTAGACAAAATTAATGAATAAAGATTTGATAGGCTTGTTGCTTCTCTATGGCTTAATGATAATATATTTTGGGACTCAACAAGTTTTCCCAGTCTTTCTAGTCTGTTAATGACAACAGTCCTGTCAAATTTCTGCTTCAAATGCTTGGATTTGGGTGTCATATTCGATGATCTGGGTGAGTCGGCGCCCATCCCACTTGCCTGGTTCAGCAACTTGGAATACAAAAAATCGCTAGCTGGCTTAGATGGCACATCTTTATAGGAGGGAACAGCGAGTGCTGAGTCAAACAAACCACTGAAAAACGGGTCATTTTCGAGTTGTGTTAGAACGTTTTTGTATGAAATTTCCAATTTATTCAAACTATTCATGGTTCGATGTTCTGGTAGACATTTCAACTCCTCTATTCCTTTACCTAATTTTAGTTCCCAGTATTGAGCAAAATAAGAATCATCCTTAAACTCTGTCAAGAATATCTCTAAGGATTTCAAAAGCTTCTCTTCTTCATGGTTGTCATACAGAAAGCATGCCAGACTTTCTATATCATGTTCACCATTAATATAGTCAAAAGCCTTGTTTAATTTCTCTAGAGTTATCTTTTGTAATGCATCCTGTTTAGTTATGATGTAATATTCATTCAAAAAATGTAGTATCTGGAAGACGATTACTGGCTCTCGAAGAGTTTTGATGATCTTCGATAACTCTTTAATAAAATAGTCCGAATCGCTAGATATTCCGACATGCACAAAAGTATCAATGGTTGCAATGTAGCAACTTGTGATAGACGCTAATAGGTTAAGTCTAGAAGATTGCGTTAATTTCTCTAGCTTCTTTAGTAAGGAGGATGCTAATCTTAAAGATTTCCTTGCCTCTATGACTGCACCAGGTATATCCTTGGAGCTTGAATGCAATGCTAAAGAAGTGGACAATACATTAATGTTAAAATTGATAACTTTCACGTAATTATTTACAGGCATTTTGGACTCATTGGAAAGGTCATATAATTCAGGCTTCAAAACTTTCAGTTGAGATACAAAATAATTCTCAAACTCAGTAACATTGTTTGTATTTCTGATGAGGAGCAGTTTTATTTCTAAGAAGACAAGCAGTTCATCAAACTTGAAGGACTCTAAAGGGGTTGTCATGATAGATTCAAATTCTTCAAAGTAAGTCTTCACTTGAAACACCATTTTCAAGTCCGAGCAGGTTTCAATTTTTCTTTTCAAAATATCCAATTTTAGCGGTTGAAAATATTCCTTATTGGATTCAAGAACATGGATTAGATTTAGAAGGATCTTATAATGTCTGGTAAAGCTCAGATAATGCATCAGGGAGTTAACAAAGTTCAGTTCTAACACTGAGATCTTCATATCTTTAGACCAATTTTTGTCCTCCCACTTTACCATATAGTTCCGAGTAATGTTTCTTAGATTGCTTGTAGAATGTTTACTCATCTCTACATCAAGGAAATAAGCAGACCTAATCAAATATTCGTATTTTTTAAGATACTCAATCTTATGAGATCTTTTATTTGCATCTTCGACCTTAATCGTGTACATGAATCTCTCTTTAATGGAGCGTAAAAGTTGTGCTGTTAGGATGGACCATTTGGAATTCGGTTGAATGTCAACTTTGGCAAAACAACTCAAAAGAGCTAAGAGAACTTCAGAGGAGTCAGTGAAAGAGTCAAGTCGTGGGTTTTCTAGTCGTGAGAAGCAATGTTTTGCTACACGTTGAGAAAATATGAAGAGTTCAGAAAGTTCTGTTAGATTAGACACAATAGTGAAATTAAAAATCATCTTGAAAAGATGCGTTCGCTTTTCTGGTTCAGGAACGCTGGACATAAACTTCCCAACTTTTTCCACTAAATAGATCAATGATTCAAAGTTCCAGTTCTTTAGAAATTTCAGAAGTTCGTATCTTAATGCAATTTGTAATAAATCGTAGTCTTTAAACACCACCGAGCAATTGAATGCTACGTTCACCACATTGATAACTCTTTTGTATTCAGAGTGGGTAATACAATATTCTGCCATAGCAGTAAGTAGTTTTGGAATGACATCCCGTGTGTTTGAATTTGTATTCTTAATCATTCCATTTATTACCACTAATGTCTTATCCAATAGATCCAATATAAATTTGACATTAGTAGCATTTTCTAAGTTTAAAGTGTTCCAAAGACATAGCAAGTATGGCAGATAACCTTGCTCAAAAGTCGTCGAGATTATTTGTAGATAATCTCGTGATAATTGTTGTAACTCTGGTTGAGAGATACAAATGCAGTCGAGTCTTTGCAATCTCAAGTTACATACACTCTTCAATTGATATGATTTCAATGGGTCCCGTTTCGTAAACTTTTCAAAACCGGCACTATTATTATTGTTAGCTAAATAGCCCTGGTAAAAAGAGTTCGAAAAGACATCAGTGGTTCCATCACTCTTAGAATGGTATGCATATAACTGCTTAACAAAAACGGGTCTTGATAAGTTTTTGATATATGATCCATACTCTAATTGGAACTGGTCTATGTATTGTAAGAATTTCAATCCTAGAAAGGATTTGGAATTTGGTAGCAATGTGAACAGGTTTAAGAGAAGCTTGATAACGGCATGGACCTTAATCTTCTCGTCGCAGAGTAAGTACCTTGCATCTAAACTAAACATTTTCAAAATAGTAGATTCGTCAATGGTTTTCGATCTTATCATGAGTTGCAACGCCAGCACTTTCAAAGTCGACAAATAATGCAAATTAGTGAATGTGAAATCCGCAAGCAACAATTCACTCAACGACCCAATTTTCAACCCATTTGTCTCGTTATACAATGAAAGGATCTCTCTTTGAGCGTATTCATAATGGCCATTGCTCAATAATTTCCCAATAATCATTAAATGCTCCTTTGCCAATTGTAGCACAAAATGGATCGAATGCTTCAAAGATAACACTCTATATGCAATTCTCAAGCTCCCACTTATCGACTTTACCTCGTGCAAATCTACCGTTTTACTTTCAATAAAGGTCCGAATCTTATGGGAATGGAAATCGTATTCTTCCTGCCACGTATCATGAAATACCCACACATTTTGGGTCTTGCCTGTGTGTGACTCAATGCTACACATAGGTATGCTGGCTTTCAAGGGATTTGGTATACGAACCGATGCATTCAGACCCAATTCACTTAGTGGATCTTCCGGCCTAGACATTCACTCTGAACAAGTTCTGCGCGCAGAAATCACTAATACAAGTAAAACAATGCACTACCAATCACCAACAAAGATGCTCGTAACAAACAACTCTCTTACAGAACACATCAAATCGGTATTGTGGTAAGAAAGCCATGGGCCACTCACTGTTTTATTTCTTCTGTTTACGTCTTTGCCCAAGCCCTAACTGTATAACACACAGTAACGACAAAATGTACATAATAAAACGTATTAGGGCTCATTTCTTCAATTATTCTTCCACGGACGTCCATTGAACTCATCGAGCAGTTTCCAACACCTTGAACAGTGCTGTTGTGTAATGTGGAGTGGTATATTATAGTGTATACGGAAGTGCGGTCAAAGATGAGCTCTATTGGTGTTTTGACAGAGGATCTAAGCAACGATGATGTCGACAAGACGCTCCAAGAGACAATCGACAATGATTTCCGGATGGATGCACCCACTGCTGCTTTTTTAGTTTCTCAGATAGTGCCTTTAAACAGTTCGCTAGCTCTTAAGACAAGGGACAGGCTGCTCGATATATTTAGCCACTCTCCTGTGGCGCTGTCTCATTTATTGCAATTTGCTAATTCGAGTTTGTCAGTGCAGGACCAAGAGTTGTTTGTTGCTTTTGCACATGGGTTATTGCGCAAACGGCCATCGATACTGTATAACTATATTCTGGGTGGCAGTACTTTGACTAGAATAGAGAAGAACAACATAAGGTCCATCTTTTTCGGTAGTAGGATGTTCAATTTTTTGTCGTCCAAGTTACACATTGTAGAATACCTTTCATTGCTTGTTAAACAGTGGGAGTATCTCTTAGAGAGATTGGACCAACTGCCAGTAACTAATAAGAAGAGATACATCACATACACTGTTTTAAGTGATTTTTTATTGGCGGCGTTAAGTTTGCATCCAAATTTTGCCCCGGATACTCTGTTCAACGAGCTATTTTTCAGTGAAGAACGTTGGTTCAAGCATTTGGTGACTATAATCGAACATGCCAGTTTACTAGAGAGAACAAGCTTGCTTGAAAATTATGTTATCCGATATTTTGAAATCCATTCTCATCAGGAAAATGCAGGGCTGATATCTGTGCTGTGGAACAGGTTGCTCCCACTGAATTACAATTTGCAATTGCAGCTAGTATTGGGATTGAAATCGTCCATTATGCAACAGATCCTAGTGTTCAATTTACCAAAGGAACAAATCCCCAGTTTGACACATTTATTGATCCAAAAATTCGCCACTGTTGATGAAAATGAGGATGATTTAGACCAGAGAGTATGCGAATTGTGGATATTTTGCCTTCGGGAGAATCTTATAGAGGTTAACGGTGCAGACCTGGCATCGCCTACGAATTTAATTCATGATCAAGACTTCTTAAACAGTATCACCAAGAGACTTGCCCACTCGAGTACCACTATCAGAGAGAGAACTATGCTTATAGCTAAAGTAGCCTCTGCTAACGAATTGAAGTACGAAAGTGATTTCGAAATCACTTTGCCTGAGTTAAACCTTGGTACTCTGCCCAAAGTCATAGACTTTAAAGGTATACGATTGAAACGAATCATCGACCCCAGGGCTCCTGAACTGAGTCTACAATCTCTGGATATACATGATGAAACTGATAGTGATGATGACGATGAGGATACATTAGATGCAAACGAAGAGAATCAGATCATTTTCATTAAAGATTTAGTTCAGAAACTGGAAAATCATGAGAAGAGTGGACGTGCGGACCTAGTACCGTTACTCAGAAGAACAGTACATCTGGTGAGGCAAAAGAAGTTCCTCCCGCTCGAAGTGGACCAATATGCGTCACAATTGTTGGGCAATGTGACAACATTAAACAATAAATTTGATGAAGATGAATTTGAAAATTGGAGGATCAATGCACTAGTGAGCATTATAGTGGTGACTCCAGAGAGAATAAATTCTCTCATGGAAATACTGCTTGACAAGGAACTGTCTCTACAACAAAGAATGTCCATCTTGACCAGTATGGGACTATCTGCTCGAGAGTTAAGAGGCTTTGAAGATAATGTAACAAAGAGGCCTGAGTACGATTTCCCAACCAAGAGACTACCTTGGCAAGCTACTACCCCCAGGTTAGAAGAGTTGAAACCGGAGGAATCAGTAATTAAGAATGGAGAAATTACTTGGAAGTCCCGGAAACTAGACCAAATATCAACTCAACGTCCTAATAACTTCAGAAAACATGCTCTAAAATTCTTTTACCCACTAGCACATGCTTGGCGTAATGGTATTGACCTGGGCACATTCACTAAGACTTTTAAGATCCATTTTCTACGAACATTGCTTATAATCCACCAAGCCTCAGATCCAATTCATAATTACGAAGAGATGACCGACTTTATGAACCAAATTTTGGAACAAGCGTTACAAGAAGGGGTCACTGTACCTCATTGAATGGGTATCTGTCGAGAACAAGCGTCAACGTTAGTATAAAACGTGCTTGTGCCTTCTTTCCGCATAGTAAATTACTTAGTGAGATTAAAATGTATATTTGAATAGGATCACATATATATTCAAGCAGTGTAACTTTAGCTCCAGTACCGCATGAGTTGAAGTTCTTACACATTGTCTGTACAAACAACCTCAACAAAGTGGTAACGGTCACGCAGTGAAGCACTGAAGTCGATTCTATAGAAGCATTGAGGTTATTTTTGGGTTTGTTGGAAATAGGCAAAGGATGTCCTTCTTCAACAATTTACGAATTAAAGCGCCCTTTTTAGAGAAACTGACCGAGAGCTTCCAATCTGGTCCCTCAATCGATGAAAAGTTCAAATGTGAGTTCAGATTACCTTCGGGAGAAGCTATTCAAGAGGACAGCAATGCAGATATTTCTTTTATAAGTGCCTATGGGAAGAATAGAAACGTACTTACGAAGCAAATACCTGCTAGGAATGGCAACCAAACGTCTGAAGCTAATGGTGGATCAACACTAGCGTACGTCTTCTCAGGTAGGATCTTTTTGACACCTCATTTTCTAATCTTCAAAGACTCTTACGATGAACAGTCATGCATTATGATATTAAACATTTCCACTATCAAGAGAGTAGAGAGATCACCATCTGCTGCGTACGCCTTTGCCCTAGTCGTGACACTATACTCAGGCTCGCAAATATTAATCCAATTCATAGGGCTAAGAAACAAGTCAGAACAATTTAGTGAAGCATTGAAGGATAATTTGAAATCGAATATACCATTAGCAAAGACTCTTCCAACATTCTTAGAGTCATGCTACTCTGAATTTCTAATTAACAAGAATGTGCTGAGATTAAAGAAAGTTACGCCTCCGATGGCAGGGCTGGGACAACAATTTAAATACCCCGGCCACCCTGATATCTCGAAAGAAAAGGCAAAACTTAGGTTATGGTTTGATTATTTTAAAGAAAATGGTCAAAATTTGGCTATGGTCAGGACCCCAGCTTTCCAAAAATTAATAAGAGTCGGTGTACCTAGTCGTATGAGAGGTGAGATTTGGGATATATGTTCTGGTGGGATATATTTACGCCATGCTTACCAACAAGAATATCAAGAGATTTTAAATAAATACCAGGGAAGGACATCCCAAGCTATAGAAGAAATAGAAAAGGATTTGAAAAGGTCATTGCCGGAGTATTCTGCGTATCAAACAGAGGAAGGAATCCAAAGGTTGAGAAACGTATTAACGGCTTACTCGTGGAAAAACCCAGATGTTGGTTACTGCCAAGCTATGAATATTGTGACTGCAGCTTTACTGATCTATATGACCGAGGAGCAAGCATTTTGGTGTCTTTGTAACATTTGTGAGATCTTTGTTCCCGGTTATTACTCTAAGACAATGTATGGGACATTGTTGGATCAAAAAGTGTTTGAAGCATTTGTGGAGGCTAGGTTGCCTGTCCTATCTGAATACATTGATAAGAATGATATCCAGCTATCGATGATCTCATTACCGTGGTTTTTGTCATTATTTTATACGTCTATGCCATTGGAGTATGCGGTTAGGATCATGGATATCTTTTTCATGAGTGGAGTAAAAGCTATCTTTCAAGTGGCTCTAGCTGTTTTGAAGATAAATGCAGACGATATAATGCAAGCCGATGATGATGGAATGTTCATTGCGATCATCAAACATTATTTCCAATCCTTAGGAGAAAGTGCCCACCCAAACTCTGCGGATAAAAAGTTTAGAGGAATCACCAAATTCCAGGAGCTTCTAGTCACTGCTTTTAGAGAGTTTAACGTCATTACAGAGACACTAATCACACAGGAAAGAAATAAGCATCAAAAGGATATCTTCCATAATATCGAGACCTTTGTGAAGAAGACACAACTGCGCCATTTACCCAAGACGTATAACTTAACTGATGCAAATTTGTCCAACATATATGATATCTTTTATGAAAGCATCGAGACGCACAAGATCAGTCTGGGTACTGGTTCATCCAATATGACGTTGGATATATTCATGTCATTCATGACCAAGATTTGTGATTGGTGTAAGACTACGGAGAACAATAGCAACAATCCAAGATATGCCTCGCAAAGAAGAGCCTTCTTGGAAAACTTGTTCAATAATTGGGATGTCGCTAAGATTGGTGAATTGACTTTGAACGATGTCGTTGCAGGATTAGATAAATTACTTTCCAGAGATTTAATGGAAGTCATCAATTATTTCTTCTCGCTCTACGATTCGGATCAAGACGGTGAATTGCAAAAAGAGGAGATGTTGAATTTATCTGAAGGGATCTTGTTCCTTACAGATCCTTGGAAATCTGGCAGGTTTACAGACTCCTTGACCAAGAAAGCTATAGAGGATGACATTGCAGAGACGATAATAAATAGTAAAGAATGTCAAAATGCTAACACAGAAGAAATAATTGTTCCAGAGGACGTTGAAGTCGATGAAGAAAAATATCGCATATTACAATCGGAGAGGTATTTACAAGCAGCAAGCAATCTCTTGAAGAGATCGTTTGAGTATGCTAGAACGATGGAATTATCCGATGATTTCAATCTAATAGATCTATCGGACGATGAGGGTGACGATCACATAGAATCCAAAGAAAACAAGATCAAATCGATTAGAGCCAACGTAGCTCTGAACCCAGCAGAGGCTAAAGTGATTGACTTGGCCACTTTTAGGATGATAATCCTGGCAGATGAAACCTACGAACTTTTTTTCGCCACAACATTGAGCTCATCGATCCATGTCGATAATAATTACGGCGGCATCAATAATAAAGGTAAAGCTTTACGTAGTATGTTTGACGGTATTATCGCCGACGGTAGACGTGTAGCAGAACAGGTACGTCGCCGGGTTGATTCCGTGGCTACGAGGAGCAGCATAGCGTCTAACGAAACCCCACCAGTTGCTCCTGGGACAGCAAGCACACTTTCTAGTCACAATAAATACGATGACTTGGAAGACTTTACCTCTGATAATCCTACTGAGGATCATGAAATGCTTCTAGACAACTCGTGGATCGATGTGGACGACGACGAGGAGGGTCTGTTACCTCATCGTCCATTAGAGAGAGTCTCGACAAATGTCGCTTCCACAGATAATCTCATTGAATTTGAAGCGTAGAGGCCCTAAACTTGGCCACATATATGTGTGTATATAGTATCTTATTGACTGTCAAGACGAGCTTCACGACCAATTGGATTCGAGCTAAATTTTGTCTAAAGCTGCGCTGAGGTTTATAAGTAACTTTATAGCAAGTAACAGCCACTCCAAAGCTAAGGTCTCAAACACGCTTCAAGAGAGTTGTTCGAACCTATCAGAGAGCAAAAGTGTTTAAGGAGTTTCCAACATGGCAGTACCTCTCACGTTGTTATCAAGCCAATGGGTCAAAGGCCCACAATTGAGTCAGCTGGCTCGGATTGGATTCAGTTTCGTTAAGATAAGGTCAATAGCACAACCTATGGTTACCAGATCTATTCCCTCCCAATTTGTGCAGTTAAACACTACGAGACTATTCAGCAATAGTGCTCGAGTGGCCAGTATGTGGCAAAAGCCCTTTAGCAAGGACTCTACAGACAGGTACACAAGGTTGAACCGATTCCAACATTTCCAGGACAACAAGAGTTCGGGAAACAACTCGCTTACGACACTCACTGTGATTGGCTTGACTTCGATGGTATTCATATTCTTTGGCTCGAAATCCCTCGTGGACAATGTCCCGTTTTTGAAGCCATTGAGGCAAGATCCCAAGCTATTGGTCTACGGGCTGCTGGCGATAAACTTGGCAGTGTTTGCCATGTGGCAGTTACCTAGAAACTGGGGGTTCTTACGCAAGTATATGCTATTACAAAAGGGCAATGCTGCTAGTAAGTTCGCATTGATTGGTAGTGCGTTCTCACACCAGGAGTTTTGGCATTTGGGTATGAATATGTTAGCTCTGTGGTCGTTCGGTACTTCGCTGGCTACTATCCTCGGGACAGCTAACTTCCTGTCCCTGTATCTGAACAGTGCTTTAGCAGGGTCCCTGTTTTCGTTGTGGTACCCTAAGCTAGCCAGGTTGGCGATGATGGGCCCGAGCCTGGGGGCCAGTGGCGCCTTGTTTGGGGTCTTTGGGTGTTTTGCCTACTTGATCCCACACGCCAAGATCCTGCTGTTTGTGTTCCCAATCCCCGGTGGTGCCTGGGTCGCCTTCCTGGCCTCTGTGGCATGGAACGCCGCCGGGTGTGCTCTACGGTGGGGGTCCTTTGACTACGCTGCGCACCTTGGCGGGTCTTTGATCGGTGTAGCATACGGCTACATCATCAGCAAGCATGTACAGAGGAGAAGAGAGCACACTGCACACAGAGTGTCGAAATGGATCTGAGCAAGTGAGCCCCCTCCTGAGCCCTGCTCTGCGACTAAGCGCTGCCGGCACGTCCCGAGCCTTGCCGCACAATGAAGAACTTGTCCATACTCTCTTCGCTCGCACCAGTAGAGTCCCAGGACCCCTCCATCTCGTCCGCAGTCCTCGCCGGCATTTCCGCTTCAGACACCAATTTCTCCCAACCCAACGGGTCTGGGTGCCGACACTCCAATTTCCCATGCCGGGAATCCGTACCGGCCAAATCCACACCAGACTCATGCAATTGCGACAGCAACTCCATCTGTTTCACAAGGACCCGTTGGAACTCCTCCACATCCACAGCCCTTTCAGACAGTCCAGACTGCCGCAGCAACTTGCTCACACTCCCGGGAGTCACAACCGGTGCACTGCACCCACCGTTAACACCAACACTACCATAACTCCTCAGAAACTCACTCACTTCCGCTATGGATCGAAGTTCAGAACCAATCTGCGCACTGTAAAACCGGCTGCACAACGCCCTGAGACACGTTTTCGAAGCGGGAAACTTCCTCATCCTCACACACATCATCATCACCACACTATAGACACCCAATTGACTCCGCCGACACGCTCTTCAGCCCAAAACCACCACGTATCACCTCCCTTTGTCCATGATAAAGACCCAGGATATTCGTTTCCAGCGACGTGATCTCTAACTGAAAAATTTTTAAAAGGCGATGCGATGAGCTCTTTTGCACTATGAACTACCGTAGTGATTGAATGGATCTGTGTTGGAGGTTAGAGAAGCAGTTATTGTGTAATTGGTCGAGATGAGAATTAAGAAGAAGAATACTAGAGGTAACGCTAAGAATTTTGTGACGAGAACACAAGCTGTGAAGAAGTTACAGGTGTCTTTGGCGGATTTCAGAAGGCTATGTATCTTCAAAGGTATCTATCCTAGAGAGCCTCGTAACAAGAGGAAGGCTAACAAGGGGTCCACGGCTCCCACTACCTTCTACTATACGAAGGATATCCAGTATTTGATGCACGAGCCCGTGTTGGCGAAGTTCAGAGAACATAAGACGTTTGCTAAGAAGTTGACGAAAGCGTTAGGCCGTGGTGAAGTTGCCACTGCGAAGCGGTTAGAGGAGAACAGAGACACTTATAACCTGGACCACGTTATCAAGGAGAGGTACCCAAGTTTCCCGGACGCGTTGAGAGACATTGACGATGCATTGAACATGTTGTTCTTGTTTGCTAACTTGCCTGCCACGAACAGGATATCGTCTAGAGTCACGCAGGACGCTCAGAAGATCTGTAACCAGTGGATGGCCTATGTTGCCAAGGAAAGATTGGTCAGGAAGGTGTTTGTCTCGATCAAGGGTGTCTACTACCAGGCTGTGGTTAGAGGAGAGGAGATTAGATGGTTGGTGCCATACAAGTTTCCTGAAAATATTCCTACGGATATCGATTTCAGGATCATGATGACGTTCTTGGAGTTCTACTCTACGTTGCTTCATTTCGTGCTCTTCAAGTTGTACACTGACAATGGATTAGTATACCCACCAAAATTAGACACGCAGAAGGACAAGATCGTGAGTGGGCTGTCGTCTTATATCCTTACATTCTCTAAGGACAATAATCTATTGGAGCAACCAAGGGCCTTGGACACGGACGAAGTCGCTGTGCTAGATTCCAAGACATTGAAATCTGCTATGAAAGCCGACAACGCCGACAACGCCGACACCGAACATGAGGAAGCTGCCGAGGACGTGCAACAGATCGAGCTAGACGAGTTTGTCGACAACAACAAGAATAAAGGTGACACTTTGGCTCAGCCCACTGAATACAACTCTCCAGTGGCCACGTTGTTCTCTGACTTTGTTTTCTACATTGGTAGAGAAGTGCCCTTGGACATTGTAGAGTTTCTGATCCTTGCTGCAGGTGGGACTGTGATCAGCGAGGTGGTATTAGACGAATTGGCTGATAAATCCGGGATTGATCTTTCTAAAGTGACCCATCAGATAGTGGATAGACCTGTCTTGAAAAACAAAGTAGCCAACAGGACCTATGTTCAACCTCAATGGGTCTTTGACTGTATAAATAAAGCAGAGTTACAACCTGCCAATTTATACCTACCAGGCGAGGCATTACCACCTCATTTGAGTCCATGGGGTGACTCGATCGGTTATAACCCAGAAGACAAGCCTGTCTCCGACGAGGATGTTAGTGAGAGCGAGGTAGAGGAAGAAATTCGTGAAAGCGGTGAAGAGGACCAAGTCTCTGAACAAGAAGAAGAAGAAGAAGACGAAGCTGTCATTGCTCAAAAGGAACTAGAATTGGAAGCCCAAGGTGTCAAGTATAGTGAAGCCAAGACCGAGCCAAAGGCACAAAAGAAATCGAGCTCAAAGAGGAAACTAACCGAGGAAGAAGAAGAGAAGGATTTGAAACTGATCATGATGAGTAACAAGCAAAGGAAACTTTACAAGAAAATGCAATACTCTAACGCTCAAAAGAACGACAAGATAGAAAACTTGAAGAAGAAGAAGAAGCAGATCGCTAAGAAGAAGCAACAATTGCAAAAATAAGTTACCAGTGGGGAACTACAGAAATTATTATATGTACATTATATCAAACCCGTCTTACCCATCTACATCGTTCACTCTTGAATCCATCGACTTCCTGTCAGGAACTGTCAAGTCGACGTAGCCTTGTAACTCCTTTTGTAACGCAAGGAGCAACGCCTCGGTGCTGTTTATTTGTTCAATATCAGTAGCTTTGCTGATATTGACATGGGCCTTCACGAGGAATCCGCCCTTTGTAACTTGTTTGAACTGGCCCGTCGTGGACACAAAATGCCATATCTTGGAACAGGTCACCACTAGTCCATGTTTAAGATAGAACTTTACATCCACTGAAATGTATTGGTACTCCATCTCGTATTTCAATTGACCCATAAACTCTGTGACCATACCGTTCACAATCACGGATTCGTCGATGGCTTGCACGCAAATCTTCCTGTTATTACCCACAGCAGGTATATCTGACATTAGCAGAGACCATGGCCCGTCTTGCAAGCTTGTCTCCGATAATTTGTCAGTAGAGATGGGCAAACTGTCGTCAACCCATTGGTTGACCACTTTAAAATCTATCAATTCTCCATCGTCACGCGCCAACCAGCTCAAGGGCACATTTCTAAGCAGCCGTATCCTGTTCAATTCCGTCATATGCTCGTCTCCTTCTTGTACACGGGTCCTTATAGCGGCGATCGGCGACCAAACTGTACCGTGATGAGCAGTAACGATTGGGTGACTTCCCGAAGAAGTCGTCATTGTAGCGACAAACAGCTCGAAGGCTTCGTCATTAACACTTCCATACAGACTCAGTTGTTGCACCATACCGTTACCATGAGTCAATTGACCTCGTAACAGCTCATATCCAGCGTCTGTAAGTCAAAATAGTAGCTTTAAACTGTTCATGATGATTTATTTTGCACTACCAACCACTGCCTCCATCTCGACTCTGAGCCTTCATCACGCATCCAGACTCAATGGCTACAGACTCCAAGCAGACAATTGAGGCCGAGACACCTGCTGCCGTGGTGCCGCAACCCGTGATTAACACGCTGGTGTTGTTCACCGGGGCGATAATCGTGCTGCCATTAGCTACTTTCTTCATTGTCAACCACTACTTGGCCAAGCCAGCCATCAGTGGGGGCCTTGCCGCCGCCATGGCCAATACTGTGCTGTTGGCGTTCATTGCCGTGGCTTTCCGAGAAGGTTCTCCCAAACAGGATCCAAAGAAGAAAGAGAACTAGGGACTATGTAGCGATATATATAGACAGAGTATGTATATAAGAGAGAGAGAGAGCGTATCCTCATCACCAGTGTTTCTCTTTACTGGGTCTTCTTGACTGGGTCTGTCTGTCTTTGCAACCCGCTGTAACTAATCTCCAGCGATGCGAGCCACGAGACGGCCACCATCAGGATGGCCAACAGCAGAGCGGAGACCAACAGACACATCAGTAGACCCTCGGTCCACCACGTCTCGGTCGAGTCCTGTATGGGCTTCTCAGACGTGGAATGCTCGACACTCAGTTGTAAACTTTCGAATTCTGACCACGAGATCTCGTCCCTGGTGTTGACGACGACGTCTGCAGCCACGGCGTGGAACTCCTCTACAAACGAGACCACGGTCTCCATGAACTCGTCCAAAGCAGCAAGGTCGTAGTCGTTTCTAGTGAATTGGAACCAAACCAACTGTTCAGACTCCACGGGCAAGTCCAGCAAAAGCTCCGAAGCGCTCCGGGGTAAATGCTTCACACGTACCACCTGAGGCACACCTTCTAACACTTCTTCCGCTAGGACACCAACGTCCTCGTCCTCGCTGACCCCAGTGATTTTGCTGGAGAAGAAACTCAACAACCATGGCAACTCCAGCTTCTTGTCGCTCTCAGCGACTTTCTCAAGCAATTCCATACGTGCGAATTCAAACACCACCACCGGCTGTTGCAACGACGACTCGTCAAACGCTCTCACCGTCGAATCCACCGCAACTCCATCTTGGTCATACCCTGATATATAAGACGTCCGGGAGACCACTCCCTGGGCTAAACAGCCCAAAAACACCAACAAACGCAATAGCCCACACGACACCATTCGTCCACTTGATACACTCACGTCTCTCTTGTGGAACCAAGTGCACGTACACACTGGGTTCAATGGATCCCAAATTTATATTCAATTGGCACTCGAAGACTTATCCCATTCGGGAAATTTGCACAGAAACGGCCGCAGAGGCCATGGCAATTGGGCCCATTGCCCCGTTACAAGTGTGACACCATAACCGAACCCCGAACTGAGTCCCCAGTCTCGTGGATACTCACCTGAGAGTGCATTGACCACGTAGTGAACCTCGTTGAGCCCTTATTCGTACCGTTTGTGCCAAGTTAGCGGTAATTCCAAATTTTCCAATATGCCAAGACTTTCCCGGACGTCGTTGGTTTCAATGCCATTGATCGTTCAGTGGCCACCCCCATTGCACTAAGACGGGCAAGCAGCCATTGTCATCCGGTTGGTGGTCTCTGTTGGCCATTCCCTTGTGTCAGTAAAAAATTTTCATCAGCTCATCGATCCTGTAACGACACCATCTAGTACCCCACAACAGGGGTCTCGAGGCGATCAAGTAGCGATAATGACCGTGTGTACGAAGGACCAGACAGAGCACTCGTACATTGACCACAAGTTGTCCGCGGAACTGGACTCTACGGATGCGTTTGAGGGCCCAGAGAAGTTGTTGGAAATTTGGTTCTATCCCAACGCCCAGTCGATCCCGACGAGCAAGACGCTGCGGTCCTTGTCGATCGAGCAATGGATCAAGTTGCTGAAGACCGTGAAGTGCGAGGTGCTGTCGACGAAGTCGACAACGTACATGGATGCGTTTTTATTGAGTGAGTCGTCGATGTTCGTGTACCCACACAAGCTGACGTTGAAGACGTGCGGCCAGACGACCACGTTGCTGTGTCTGTCGCACATCTTTGAGTTGGTCAAGCAAGAGTTGCAATGGTCGTTCCTGCCTCGGGTCGGGGCCAAGCACGAGCCTTACAAGGTGTTCTATTCAAGAAGAGCGTTCATGTTCCCTGCCAAGCAGAGCGAAGTACACCAGTCCTGGGACCGTGAGGTCGCGTATCTGGACCAATTCTTTGGCCAGTCCAAGAGCTACGTCGTTGGGAGGTCCGAGCAAGAGAGCAGCCATTGGAACCTGTACGTGACAGAGACGAACAGTGCGCTTTGTTCCAAGGGCAATACAGACATTGACGAGACTTTAGAGATACTGATGACCGGTCTGGCCACCGAGTGTGCAGCCCAGTTCGTGTCGAACAGAGCAGTGACCGCAAACGACGAGGGCCACACCCTCGGTGAGAAGATGAGCCACGACACGGGGCTGTCCCACCTGTACCAAGATATCAGGACTCTCCATCACGATGCCTTCGCATTCATGCCCTGCGGGTACAGCGCCAACATGATCGTCAACGAAGAACATTACTACACACTCCACGTCACTCCAGAGAAAGGTTGGTCGTACGCCTCGTTCGAGAGTAACGTCCCCATCGAAACGTTGACAGAGACTCAGGACCACACCACGGTGTTGAAGCAAGTCCTAAACACGTTCCAACCGCAAGAGTTCTGCCTGACGTATTTTACCAAGAACAAGACCGGCATACACCAGGAGCACTTCCACAAATTGGCCAACATCGCACAGGAAGTCCCAGATTATACCGAATTGGACAGGATCGTCTACGACTTGGATGATTATCAACTCGTCTACGTTAGATTCGACCTTCACCCTTGAAGAGACCCTTCGGGTGGCCGTCTCCCCCCCTATGCACTTACGTAGCTCAAGTATATAAGGAGCTTGCGAGGGCCCTGGTAAGAGATCCTGGGGCCTGGATATGCGGATCCCACTCCCTATTGAAAGGGGCCCCTTTGTAAGACCATTTGCCAGCCTCAAACCTTTAGATTCCAGCCCTGACACACGTAAGACATGTTGCTAAAGCACGGAAATAAGCAGAGACAGACTAGAAGCCTTGTTAACAAGAAGGAGCCTCGCCATGAGCCTCTGCCAGAGACGAAGCTGTTGTCGCAGGAATTGCAGAAGCTGACTCTGAGCCCATCTGCCTACGCTAGTGAGACCATTGCCAGCGAGTCGAGCCGTGTCAATGACAAGTACCGGATCCCTTACAAGGGTATCTCTGAGGACTACACGTACCAGCTGATCCATAACGAGCTGACTTTGGATGGGAATCCACACTTGAACCTGGCCAGTTTTGTGAACACGTACTCGACGGACGTGGCCAAGAAGCTGATCCATGAGAACATCACCAAGAACCTGGCCGACAACGATGAGTACCCGCAATTGATCGAGCTGACGCAGCGGTGTGTCTCTATCCTGTCGCAGTTGTGGAACTGTGCACCGGACGACACTCCGATTGGGTGCGCCACGACGGGGTCGTCGGAGGCAGTGATGCTTGGTGGGCTTGCCATGAAGAAGATGTGGGAGTCGAAGATGAAACAAGCCGGGAAGGATTACTCGAAGCCCAATATTGTGATGTCGAGTGCCTGCCAAGTGGCATTGGAGAAGTTTGCCCGGTACTTCGACGTCGAGTGCCGTCTGGTGCCCGTTTCCCGTGCCAGCTCGCACTCGCTGGACCCTCAATTGTTGTCTGAGTACGTTGATGAGAACACTATCGGTCTGTTTGTGATCATGGGCACCACGTACACGGGCCATCTGGAAAACGTTGAAGAGGTTTCTGAGGCGCTGGACGCCATTGAGGAGAAGCACCCGGAGTGGAGCAACGGTATGATCCCGATCCATGTGGACGGTGCCAGCGGCGGGTTCATTGTGCCCTTTGCCTTTGACAAACGCCATCTGGCCAAGACCAAGTTGCAACACTGGGGGTTTGACCAGAAGAGAGTGGTCAGTATCAACACCAGCAGCCACAAGTTCGGGCTCACGACCCCGGGTCTCGGTTGGGTCCTGTGGAAGGACGAGGCACTGCTGGCCTCGGAGCTGAGATTCAGGTTGAAGTACCTGGGTGGTGTCGAAGAGACGTTTGGACTAAACTTCTCGAGACCCGGGTTCCAAGTCGTCCACCAATACTTCAACTTCATGTCGATGGGGTTTGACGGGTACAGAGACAAGTTCCAAAGGTCGATGTTTGTCGCCAGAGCGTTCTCGTTGAACCTGTTGAAGGGCAACTTGAAGGGCTCCATCGAGCTCGTGAGCAGCATCCATGAGAGGATCCAAGACGGCTCCATCCCAGACAACGTCAACGACTACGTGGAGAACTACTCGGACTACAAGCCGGGCATCCCGCTGGTGGCCTTCAGACTCTCCGATGAGTTCACTAAGAAGTACCCAGAAGTGCCCCAGGTCATGGTCTCTACGATGCTGAGGACAAGAGGCTGGATTATCCCCAACTACCCACTGCCCAAGTCCACCGACGGGTCCGAGAAGACAGAAGTGTTGAGAGTCGTGTTCAGAAGCGAAATGAGACTCGACTTGGCCCAATTGCTCTTGTTCGACCTGGAAAACGTTATCAAGAGACTGGCAATGTCCTACAGCCACATCGAGCAACAAATCAAGAGTGGTACGTCCCAATCCGACGAGACACGTAGATCCTTCATTTACAAGATGCTCGAAACGTTGGCCTCACCAGAATCGGCCCTAGCAACTCACAGCGAAGTCGACGACAAGGAGCAAGAGCACTCGGAACAGATAAGAGCTCGCCTGTGCAGAAATTACAGGGGTACGTGTTAAGGAGCCCCGTTAGAAGCCTTAGTATGTACTTACGTAGAGCTATTAGGAAATTCCCGACTCAATTGACACTTACAAATGGTGCAGCTGGTCTCGATAGGAGGTTTGGACCCCCGTTAGAAGTAGTCGCATTCCCTTCCTTTTAGACCCTTGCGTGCACAGAACGGCCCCGCTGCGTATGACTCCTCGAGTAAGGGATCTACTAGTCATCCAAAGTATATAAGCCCGATGAGTAACGCATCTTGAGTCGTGCGGGGCGTCCTCGAGGTTGTCTCTTGTCCGCCCCACCTCCAGTAATCCAAAACTAACACTATGAAACTCTCTGCTATCGCCTTATCCTCTATGACTCTTTTCTCCACCGTGTGGGCTGCCAACAAGTCCAACAGCACGTCGAGCAAGCATAAGAATGCTGGTATGATGTTGCAACCTGCGGACAACGCCGTCAACGCCGGGTTGATGGGTGCCGTGGTTGCTGGTGCTGTGGCCTTCCTTCTGTGAAGAGACGGTTACTCCGATATACAGTTTCTGTATGTTCTATATAGCCATCAAGTATATAGTTGTGAACTAAAGTACTAATGTGACTAGCTACTTGCGGATCAGTAACGTCTTGAACGTTGGGTGGGCAAACCGGTTGCCGGACTCCGTTCCGTTCGACTGCTCCTTCCAGATATCGTTGTAGAAGATGCCAAACACGCTGGGCGAGTCCCCGTGGTCGTCCATCCCGTGTGACAGCTCCTTCAAAGACAGGTTCGTCTTCGAGCAAGGGTACTGCTCCTTGTAATTCGTGACAAACCCGGTGATGAACCGTTGTTTCTCGGCCAACTGCAGCTCGTGCCACTTCTTGAACTCTACCAGGAGCCGGCCTGGGCTGTGCAACTGCCTACTGAGTCTTAGCATCGGCGTCTCGGTGGCAAAACACTTGGAAACGCTGTGGTACAAAGTGGTAGTGGTTGGTGGGGGGGTGTTTTAAGTAAATCTCTTTATATATTGAGCTCCGCGATGAGCATAGAGCGCATCTTCGCGCTTGGTCGAGGGGGGTCTATGGCGGGTCAATTGGGCCCAGTGTCTTGTTCTATGTCTTTGTCGAAGTGTCCTCTTGCTGTGGTAGCGATTTCAGCGGGATCGGTACGTCCTCTAGGTCGCTAGCCAGGTTTATAGGTTCTTGCTCGGCCCGCATTCGTACGACCCACACGGTGCTGCCTACAATGATCAGCATCCCTGCCCATGACCACAGCGGGGGCCAGTGGTGGTACAGTGTGACGTCCCAAAACACAGCGTAGACTAGCGCGGTGTACGAGATGAGAGAGCCTCTCCCAGCTTTTTCCTTCTGGATGCCCATGGTGAGCAACAATTGGAAGAAGAAGCCGGTGACTCCGAGGTTGATCAAGTAGATCCACTCGGTCCTCGAGTGCGGCATTTGGAACCCCATCGATGGGATCGTGAGGCAGCCGAGGAACGAGGCCGCCAGTGTGATGAGTGCGAAGTAACTGACGTTCATTATCGGATGTGCCCTGTGGCCAACGAACCGGATCACTATGTACACGCAGGATATCCCCAGTGTTCCGATAAAGAGGACCACGGTGGCAAACAGCCGCTCTGCCGGCGTGCCCAGCCCTTCTTGCGACGAGTCCTGTTCTTGTTCCCCGAACAAGAACTCTGGCCTGATGATCAACACCACGCCAGCGAGCGATACGAAGCAGCCGACAAACTCGTGCCTCGTCGCAGGCTCCCTCAACACCACTGCAGAGAGCAGGATCGTTAAACTTGGGGCCAGGAACGTTATCAGCACGGTGTCACTGATACTCATGTACATCAGGGCAAAATACTGGGCAAACACGCCAAGGAACCCGAAGCAGCCTCGGGCAACGAGCCACTTCCTGACACTCGGGTCGCCAAACGGGACGTGCTCGATCGACCCTTGGAAGCAGTACATGTAGATCAAAGTCCCCACATATGTAATGAGCATCCTTACAAACAGGATCTGTAACGGCTTGATCTTGTCCACGACATCAGGATTCGTCTCCAGCAGCTTCGTCGACGTGATCATTGTCGAGTTGAAGAATTGGGCCACCAACAGCAGCAGAACACCGACGTTTGGGGCCAAATGTGCATCTTTGAAATCTTGCCAGCGGGACTTTCTTTCCAGGTTAAACGACGTGGGGACCGGCTCAGCCATTCTCCCACAAACTATATCAGGACTGCACGGGAAGGACTCACTACAGGCTACAATGCTTGCACTTTGGATACTGGGCCCACTGGGGGGGGCCTCCTAGAAGTAAGACTTCATAAGGCCCAATAGTGAAAAATTTCAGCTTAATGTATCGATGAGCCCATTGCGAAAGCTTGCTGGAGACCACACAGGGAGCAACTGCCATGGTGCTAGAGTCTATATGGGCCGATGAGCCGGAGAAGCAACCTGTGAAGGAGCCACGGAAGAGGCAAGGGAAGAGGAGGCAAGAGAAGCGGAAAGCGGTAGAGACTAAAACTGCGAAACCGCCAGCAGAACCGTCGAGTTCGAAGGAGAAGCTCGAGCTGTTGAAACGGAAGATCGAGGAGCAACGACGGATCCTGGAACAGACCAAAGCAGAACGGTACAAGCAGGAACAAGCCAAGTTGCTGGACGATTTCTTGAACGGGGGGGAATCCATCGATTGGGAAGAAGAAGAACGAGAGCAAGAGAGACTGTTGAGCAAGCTGAACTCGACAACGGGACTCTGACTGGCTCGGGACGATGATACTAGTGGGCGTACCCCATTATAGATTAGTACATAAATTCGTAAGGAATATAGAGAATGGAAACGGCCTTGGGTACGGGGGGGTCTCAAAAGATCAGTTCTTCTTGGCCTTGATCCCAAGGACAGCGTTAGGTATATACAGTAAAGGTGCCACCACTGCGACGGTCAAAAGACCGTAGAATGGGTACAGGTAAAAGGCGGACCTTGGGTGTCTCCACCACAGGGGCTTCGTTGACGATTGGAACAATTTTTGTAATTCGATCACTCTGTTAGTGGCCATTCTAGAGATTGGATATTATGCTTGCGGAAGGCGATGTCTTGATTGCGCTGCTCCGTTGCATGGTAGCGCGCTTTCGAACCCACAGTGTTTTTTGGGCTCTTATATATAGTGGGCGTAACGGAATTATCCTTGCAAAAAACGGTTTCGGCCAATCAGGATCGAGGATCCATGGGAGGCCGTGTAGCTCACTCGTCTTCCCAGGGCGCCATATCTTGCGTGTAGACGTTGTTCAATAGGGTGTATACCAAGTGGTAGACACGGTCCAGTTGTTTCAAGTCGTCTTCTTTGGCGTCAGCTAAGCGAGTGTTCAATTGTTGGAACAAAATTTCCATTTCCTGTACGTTTGACCAGTATGTTGAGGATGCATTGTCATCACCTAGGGCACGGATACGTGATGGCAGTTTCCTCGCCAAGTAGGATATGTCTTTATGCAAGTTTCTTGAGTCCATGTAGTATAATATTTTCAATGATTTGTCCTCAACCATTTGTCGTAATACTTTGATCAGAGTCTCAATATCCGCCTTCCGTACACATAGTTGACAGTAGAGCATGTAGTACATTCTCACCTGGTTATGGTCTCTCTTGTCTAGCAGTTTCTGGATTAGAGGTAGCAACCTCACGGCAGAGTCCAGCGATTGAGCTCTTATATAAACTTTGGCCAGTTGAACGACATTTAGAAAATTGTACCGACTAATACCGTCCCTCTCCATCTTGGCTAGTTCTTGTCGTATCAAAGGTAGTGCTCTTGTGGTCTGGTTGCGTATTCTATACTCGATCCATTTCAATTGAACTTTTACAGGTACCTCTCCAACTTGTTGCTCCAGGAGCTTGGTGATGAATTTGCCCATCCGCTCGTCATTCCAGAGGGTTAATGAATGCTTGATTAGATGATAAAACAGGTTCATGTTTGGGCTAACGCCTTGTTCGACCCGCTCCATTAAACAATTCTTAGCGTTGGTCGTGTCATATTGTTCCATATAGGAAAAGACTTGCTCGTAAGTGGCCATGTCTCTTGCATCCAGGTTGGGACACTCCCATGTACTCACATATGTCAGTTTCAACTCGATAAACCTGAAGAATTCTGGGAACCAATACAGATTGGTACTGTACTCTATGTAACGCTCTTGAAACAATCGGTAACAAGTTCGAAGGAAAGTTGGAAAGACGCTTGGGTACGAACACTCTATCAGTCTTATCACCGAGTAAATCAACGGTGAGGTTAAGGATTCCATCTGGTACACACTGTCCAAATGGCTAAAATAGTCTAATAACTCTGATATGCTACCACTCTTGGTGAAATGTTTCAAGACGATTTCATGATGCTTCAGCGATAAATGTACACTCGGGTCAGACTTGATTTTAGATAACGTGAGTTTCATATTCACTGTGTCTCCATTGCCTACAAAGAACTTAAGTAAGTTCATGTAAAAAGTGGCATGCTTACCCTTGGGCAGATATATTAGAAATCTTCTAATGTCTTTATCCCAATCTATTTTGGATGGATCTTGAAGTGACCGTTGCAATCGTGAGTACTCAACTTTTTCAAAATAAATGGATTGTAAATATCCTGTGTCTTTCACTATAGGGTTCGATAGAAACGCTCTCATATTGCTCTCTGATTTGAGAACTAGGTAGGTCTTATGAAGCAAGGGCAATATTCTAAACCCAGGGTCGCAGGCAGCCTTGTATTTACTTATCCATCGTTCGGCAAACAAGGTTAAACGCTTGTAATCTGAATTTTTGTACAGTACTGTCAGGACCGAGGCGAAATCCCTCGGTTTCAATTGATACCGGTCTTCGAAATCGTCTAAAACTTTGTCAAACGTTGCTGTTGCCTCTGCTGATTTCCCAGCAAGGATACAACTTAGCATCCCATATGCCAGTAACGTCGAATGGAGATGGCCCTGGTTTTCTTGTAAATATTGGGCAAAAACAGACTGACAGTGGTTATAATTTCTTAGCCGATACTCTGCTCTAATTAGAATCTTGGTCACGGCTATGAATCCTTCATGGTCATGAATCTTAAAATATGGCAGATGCTCTTTATACAATTTGTAAATCCTGTGAATGGAATATATTTGACCTTGGTGTTCCAATTGTAACAGCAACACTTTCAATTGAGTCAACGAAAAGACCCTCCTCCTCTCATTCAGACCATCGATGACTATTGGAACAAGCTGATCAGCGCGTGAAAGAAATTCGGATGACCATCGGGTCCTGAATTCGCTGTCGGGGACTAACAGTGTCCTGAGATCACTAACCGCAGGGACATTGCTAACGTTAAATGAAAATTGTGGCAATGGGCCAACAAGGGCCAAAGAGTGAGAGCCTGTGTGGAGAACCTTGCGTAATTGAAGGGGGAGAGTCGCATTGGACTCAATTCGTAAAAATCGTCGGTATCGGTACAGACCAACATTTCGAGCAATGAGTCGTCGCCAGCTCATTCATATATTTCAGGTAACAAATGTTCACAGCTCGATGGGTCGCATATACGGAGTAAAGATAAATCAGTAAACCAATGGGCCAATTGGTCAATAAAGAAACTTGACTTCAAATAAGGACCAATGCGCACAATAAACTGTACACTTATTCGAGTACAAGGACCTAGACACCTTGATGTATATATAAACCTGGTTCAGGAAGCGAGCGGCAGCGCAATAGCGTTGGTGTGTAGTAACTGGCAATGTAAGAATGTCAATGTTCATACTATTTAATAGTTTACTATTGAATCTCTACACGTTTTAAACCAAAAAGGCTTGAATACTTGAAAGGTAGCTCAATTGCCCCGACTTATATCAATTATACAAAGCTTGGTAGTTGTAACCCTTGCCATCCGTAACATACTTGTTGGAATTTCTCGTTTCCTTGCACTCTTGGTTCGATAAAATGCAGTAATTTATCCCAGCCAAAGAACAAAGCTTTAACTTTGGTAGAAACTCAACGATACGGTTCATGTATCCGTTGGTGAAGTGGGAAATGCATTGTTCTAGAATTTTAAACAGTGAGCTGTCAAAATGACAATCATATTCGTGGAAATGAGTGATATTGGCCAAACTATGGAAGTCCCAACTCATGGATGAAACGGGCGTTAAACAGGCATCCAGGTCCCAATCCGAGTCGATAAGCAGCCTTTGAGACATGAGTTGCCCCACGTATGCAAACATCACGCTGGGGATTATATCCTTGTACTCAGCGTCTGTTGTAGAGTAATATTGATGGTTCTGCACATACTCGTCAAATAGCGGTAACCAACGCTGGCAATATTCACATTCACACCCGTTCCAAAGCAAGTCACACACGACAATTTCATACGGGCTTACAGACTGTAAAAGAGTGGGAGCTATCAAGACTTCTAATGCTTTCAATTCCGGTAATAACTTCTCAAAGATGGTCCTACGCCGGATATAGTTCCCTTCCACCGTATCCTGTGCTAGCCCGTCTTCAGGAGGGTCATGGCGTATACTCAGTTTCCTGAGCTTTGAATCCACGTGCGGTATTGCCAGTATGAATTGGGCTATCGATAGATCCCATTTTTCGATCTTGGTATGGTCACCTTTACTAAAATGAGTACTCTCTATAAGACTTAGTTCTCTTAACGACGATAGGTTGGGTGATAATTTCGTTAGGAAGTCAATGAAGCAATCACAGTCATCCAATTGGCAATCCAGTTTCAATTCCAGACTCTTTAGTTGGTTCAATCGCATGTTGTTGAGCATAAATTCAATGATTTCATCGTTATCAGAATCACCAAGGTCGCTAAACCCATGGCCATAAAACATTTTCAACTGTTGTAATTGCAAGAATTGGCAATCACCAGCTTGTAATTGTTGAACCACTGATAATAGAGACACGGCTTGGTCCCGGTTATTGATCTCTAGTTTTGTGACATGTCTATCAAAATCTATTGCTAACGAGTCCTTGAAGCCGCTCCGCTTGACATTCCAAGTCCATGAGGTAATATGAGGTGTGCTGGCTTGGTTTGTCTCCTCTATAGTCTGCGTCTCGAGATAAGTACGCAACGGTAGCTCTCTATAAATTTGTCCAAACTTGTTGAACAAGACTTCGTCACGAATCCGACAAATTTTCAAAGACTTGAACTCGGAGGCAAGTTCAAGAAGCCTACCTAGCACATTATAGCCTGCCTCTTTGTCATAGAACACATCATGGCCAATAATAAGTTCTTCTGTTTGGGAGAAATGCGATGACTCCATTAGTCTTTCCAACCTGTCATACAAATAAATATCATTTTGGTCCTCAGTCTTAATCGGTGACCTGTACCCACTGATGTATGACACACCACAGTCTAAATAGCAACGTTCACTCCGGAGTACAGGATCTCTGGTTATCCGGATCTTACTATAAAGCTTTGGAACCGCAACCTCATCTCGAAATTGTTGAGACACTTGACTTAGAATTACCAGATCGTTTTGGTTCAAAAACAACGAGACGTTGGACCACACAGTCTTGAAGTCAGCAGCACTCAGTTTACGCATTGCGTCTTCGGCGGAGACGGCAATTGGACGTAGATCCTGGTTATCGATGACTATTTGGTAAAAGTCATCGTCAAAATTGTTGAATATGTAACTATGTAAATAAACTGGCTACGACAATTGGGTTGACGGACCATTTAAACGGGTCAATCGGATGTATATAAACCCCAGTACTAGCTCAGTTTGTAGCCGTAGAGATAACTGGCAATGTTTCATAGATTTTAAGCAATGGGAAATCGTCAAATTTAACGTTCAAGATCCCATCCCATCTCTCTTTAGAGCTTCTTGCAAAGCAGTTCGTCATTGATCTCATGAGAATAATTCTGTTTAGGACCTCTGGGTTTGAGAGCCATCCCATTGGTTTATCCTCTATGGTAACCTTATCAATAAGGTCGATGCAATTTATTGTAAGATCAGCAAGCCTCTCGTCGGGTTGTTTCCCACAGTTGATGAATACCAGGTATGCTTCAATGAGTTCGACGTCCAATCTATATTGATTATCCTTCTCTCTTTCAAATAGTGGCTCTGACTCGTCCGTGTTAGGCTTCTCCCTCGATGATATTAATTTCTGGAAACGTTGGAAATAGTCCATAACGGCCGCAACAGTGTACTCTATTGCCCGCTGGTCGTCGCAATACGACGTCTTTAAAACATGTAGTAACCGCTTAGCCGCTACTGATGGGCATAAGTCTACTTCAAACGCAGGTTCCTCTTTGGTAAAAGTCTTCAAGACAAAATTGGCAGCGTGTTGCCTTATCTCGAAGGAATCGTCATGTAGCATTTGGAAAAGCGATATTAGAAGACGAGGGTCTTCTAAACCTTGTGAGTACGCACTGATTAGACATTTCAAAGCCACAAATCTATAAGTTTCAGGGCAGTCGTCCCTAGAGTAAATGCTAATAGTATGAAGTAATGTTTCAATATGCTCACTTGTTGTAACGTAATCTCCAAAGTGTTCGATTAGAACTAGTTTCAAGCTTTCAGGTGCTGAATCGTTAAGCAAGGGATACAATTGGTCAAAGTTTATAGATTTCTTTCCGGTTTCCTGCTCCAAAACTCGCAAGGTTGTTAGAATCTTTGACAATACTTGAGAGTATGTTCTCTTGCTGAAGAGTAATCCGTGCAAAATATTTAACCACTTAAGTTTAGTTTCTAATGACAGCGAGGATAATTGACAATGGTTGATATGGGATAGGCAATTTGTGAAAACGTCTGGATGGGACGATTCCAATCCCAAAAATATTAGAGTCTCAAAATTTTCTCCTGTCTCCAATCTAAGCAAAAGATGGATAGCAGAACCTAAGCAAAGGTTCTTAGGCCCATCCATTGACTTATTATAGAGATATGCCAGGAAAAAATTCCCCAGTTGGGATGTGAAGCCGCTAGAATTTAACATGGCAATGTCAATGACGTTTGTATCGACAAGATGATTAATCACGTTCAAATAGTTATAGGTGATGGTCATGCATTTGTGAGACGATAACATGATAGTTGAACACCCAACCAATTCGGATACAATACTTTGGGGCACTTCTGGGGCTAGTAGTTGTTTCAATAGCAAAGAAATGGCCATGAGATGCCCATGGACTTTATTGGTATTCCTATCCAATAACCCTTCCATAAGGACGGTTAGCTCAGTTTCAGGCTCTGAAATTAATGATTGTAGTGCTATTGTTGCCATTTCCCGAACTTTCCAATTTTCATTACCGAGTAAAGCTCTGATCTTGTCCACAAAAGAATTTAGCAATGATGTAGATGAAGTATAATTCAGACATGTTAATATACTGATTGACAATAAGACGGGCTCAATTGACGTTGATTTTGCAACAGTTGACTCATTAGCCGATACAGATTTATGGTCACTCATATTTAAGGTCCTCAACAAAAATTTCTCCATCCCAGGGTATGTTGAAAAGAATACTCTGGCATTGATACCTTTCCCCTTCTTCCCAAAAAGCCTGTTTCTAATTGCTGTGAAAAGCATTAAACTGCAGTTCCTCATAATCCAAATGGATGAATCAAAATATTTGAACGCTAAATCTAAAGCAGGGTCGACGAACTCTGTCACAGCATCGGCTAGCTTTGAGTCTGTGAAAATCGCTTTAATGCAATTGAATGCATTCACTTGAGACAAACTCATGTTTTCTGTTTGCTCAATTACATCTTCAAATGCTATATCCAATAACTTCTCAAGGACTAATTTACAATTAGGCCGTTTTGGGTCTACCTCGGCACTTAGGATGTTGGCAATCAAATATGGCAGTCCACCAGACCTTCTAATGATGTGTTGAGTCTTATTGGTGATGTTATCCAAAATCTCAGATATCCACAAGTCAATCAGGCGTGTATGTTTTTGGTAACCAATGATGCAGCAACGTCTTAGGCATGGCAATATAGCCTGGAAAGCTCCACTGTGACGTAAATAAAGCAATTCTGTTATTAAAAAGTCACCTACTTCTTTCAATTGAGATTCAGTTAAGTTCCCCAGTAGGATAAGCGTATCAAGTAAGTTGGAACATTCTTTGACCAGCTTGAAAGCGTATGTAGAGATGACTAAATCAGGCTCTTTTGCAGTATTGTATTCTGGCGGTAAGATACTTGTAGAAGAATCATGAGATAGGACCTCACTACAGAGCTTCCATGAATCTATCGTGATAGATATACTCTTTTGTACCAAACCTTTATCGAGTTGGAGACCTTGTAGTTTTCCAAAGTCATTTAAGCAGGCCATGAAACATGATATTTTGGCCCCAAGAAGATAATGATCTTTATTGATTAGCTGGCCAGCTAATCTTTCTACACGTTGCCCGATATCGCTTAGTAGCTCATTCAAGTATAAGGATTTATTGCTGTGGAGTGAAAATGTGAAGGATTGTAGGCTAGCAGCAATGTCAGATTTTTGGTAAGAATCCATTAGTAATGGAATGTTTTCCTCAAGGTTTGCAATGCTAATCAATTGCTCTGTAGATTTGCTGGCCTGGTAGAATTGATATAACAGTGCTTTACACTTGTCTCTCACATCGCTGTAACTATTGGTTAAGTTTTCAATTAGCAGTCGAATAAAATCTTTATCTTCTGATATCGGACACTTAAACGGCCAATCGTGCTTGTTGTTTTTATCAGTAACTGAAGGTACTATTTTCTTATCAAGCCCAGATTCGATCACTACTTCTAGAATGTTCAGTGATAACGAGATACGTTCGTATGCAATACCGGGTATCATCTCAGTCTTTAAGAATTGCAAAACCCACGATATAAACTTTTCCTGGGTATCTAGTACCAACTGTTTCTGGTTTTGCTCCGTCACAAACTTATTGGCCTTTTTTAGTTTCCTGATATCTCTATCTATCGTATGCGAAGAGTCTCTGATCCTAAGCACAAATTTTTTGAATGCGCTAGCAAAATAGTTCCTTGTTTCAACGTCGGGGTCTAAGAAGAAGATTTGTAAATTGGCTTGGATTAACTCAAATACACACTCAGATATTTGTCTTGATTTCTTTGTACTGTAGGTCAATACTTCGAATGCTTGCAACTTGAAATCATGAGACTTTAATAAATAGTCAATAGTCTTGAGAGATACCAAAGTGTCATTGTCAAACGGTTCTTCGTGGATTGTCAATTCTTGTCCAATTGTTAACACGTTTAAAAGTAGAGATGGGGTTTCACTCTTGGGAATTCTCTCCACGAATTTGGGGAACGTTTCCTCAGGCATGGATTTGAATAACGGTTGTAGGAAATATATCTTTATTGGTTTCATAGCCTTAGAGATATTCAACTGGTTTACCAGTGGATCTATCCAGCATTCAAACCAAGTATTAATATTTTCAGGTTCACTTTTGAAATGTACTCTATAGATATTCAGTAACAATTGACTTAGACATTTGCCAATGGGGTTACTCAGCGAGTCAAATGTGATCTTCGCCAAAGCTTCCGAAATGAAACTTGGGTCAATCTTCTCGGTTATTTGGAAGAGATCTATCTCGGTGTTGGAGAGAACTTCTAATAACCCATATTTAATTCTCATATTGAATGGAATCAAAACAATTTTCAAGAGCCACTCCTGGAGGCTAATTTTTGAATTCAAAGGGTCTAATAATTGTAGTAATTTACACAGTTGACCCGTAAGATCCTTCAAAGTGTTGTATGCTGTGGTATTACTATCTAGTCCAATATCGATGATGTACTGGAGAATATTCTGGCATTTCATGCCAGTAAACAATTGGGCTTGTAAAAACTGCTCCAATTTTTTGGAATCGACATGTTCATTACGAATCAGTTGGTAACTCTTTGTAGTAAACAATTTCAAGCAGTCCAGTAGCAACAATCTGGATTTATCATTGACTCCAAATTCGTTATTGACAAAGAATTTGTCAATATTCATAAAGGCATCGGACAATGCAGTGCATGCTATTAACCCATCGGCATCTCTCTTAGCAACTGATAGCTCTAACAAGAGAGTTTTAACATCATGTAAATCCATTGAAGTATCGTTTGCACTTTTCGTAACTGTTTTGCACAGAGGTTACAGAATCTTCTTTGTATACGTTGAGCTCATCGGTTGTAGTAAATTAAAGACTTCCAATTAATTGTTTAAAACAAAATTTTCAGTGGGACTCGTTATTTAAGTACAATTGTATTACATACGCAACTATTCCAATAATGTAGTGAGGAAGAGAGAAATTGTAAACAGAACCAAGAATTTTGAAATTATGATAAAGCTTGAATATAACAGTTTTTGTTGGTTTTCAATCCATGCAGAGAATGTAATAACATTATAATAAAATAGACAGAGAGGTGCGTGTTTCTATCAACAGATAGTCCCATGTTAACACGAGAGCCAATGGTAGGCAGGCCAGCCGTTTAAATGTCATCAATGTCCAACTCACCGTCGTCTTCCGAATCGTCTTCCTCATCTGCATTACCGAACTCGAAGTTGACATCCTCGTCGGATTCGAAACCGAAGTTGTCAGTCTCGTTAATCTTGGCGTTCTCGGGCAATTCTCCTTGACTCTTTAACGTTCTGGCTTCGTCCAAATTGTATTTATGCACCACGTCACATTGGTCATCTTGGAAATCTCTCAAAGAAACTAGGATAATATCACCTTGGCCCATCCAGACCTTCTTTCTCAATTTACCTCTAATGTGTGCTAGACGTTTTACACTGTCAAAACAACTGGCTTCGACCCTACCGTTACCCAACATCTTAGTGATTTGGGCATACTCTTGGCCTTCTTCTTTGTAGATAAGTTCACGCTTTGGGCCGTCGGCGTCATTCTTTCCTCTTCTACCTTTCTTACCACCTTTCGTGTTCTTCTTACCCATGATGTCTCAGTACGGTCTCACGCTCACACAACCGCTATACAACAAAAACTCTCCCGATGGTGACGAAACGTCGTCTTTGGCGTCTCTTGGATCTTTAAATTCATAAGAAAATTTTTCAGACGTACTTAGTGATATACAATGTTGCACGTGACCGGTAGTTCCAAAGGAAGCCCAGTGGAGGCTCCTTCCCATGGCGGAGTCCGCCCTGTGGAACGTCCTTGGAGGGTGGCAGTGTGTACGGATACGATTACTCAGGGTGACGGGAAGGGTAAGTCGGCAATGTTGTTCAATTGGAGTCTCTGTTCAAATTTTGCATGATATTGAACAGTTCATTTATACCATTGACATGCTCTCTTGCATTAGTAGAAGACTTACTGCTGTAAGTGACAGTGTGGCCGTATTTGACATGTCCCGAGCTGATCTCTTGCTTCACGAATAGGAAGAGCGGGTCGATGACTGGTGATGAGGAGCCGGTTATACATATAAAATCGACCGGGACCTGGGTGTTCTCATCGTCTTCGGATTTCGCAGAGATCACGCTGCTTCTTCTCCTTCTTCTGATCATTTCGGAGGTCACTGCCGGGGTTGGTGAGTGCTTCAAATGGGTTTTCATCTCTTCGGCGGCTTCCTGGGCAGGAATCATCCGGTCGTAGTATCTGAACAAGAAGCCAATGGCCGATAGGGATAATCCCGTCTGTTGCACATATACAATGTCGTTGTGGACATATGCATGGACATGTTTCTCGTTGAACAAGGTGTTGATGTGCGAGATGGCATCACCTATTACCCCGGGAACACGCTCTTTGTCTTCTGCGTTTTCAGTGTGCAGTCTAATCAACGAATCTGAGATCTTGTAGTAAGACCCAGGCAATCTTTCCACTTTGTCGTCTAGGACCTTTGACACTTCGAATTTCCAATCGATGCTATCCACCATGTTGTACCATGTGCCATCTAGCCTCACGTATGCACCGTTCTCTGCAAGCAGCCCGATATTCTGGACACGGTAGTACAATGCTTCTAGTACAGTCTTGGAAAATGAACTTAGTACGTAGACGATGTTCTTGGTGGTTAACTCGTTAAGGATATGCAGCATCCTTGCCGTAGGAGGTTGAGATATCTTTAAGATGAAAAACCTCTTCTTGGCGTTTTGATAATCCGAGAGTAGTAGCTGCATGTTCAGCTTGGAACTGATGGATCTCTCCTTCAAGACTTCCCATGATTTATTTATGTAACCCAAATTGGTGTTGATCCAGTTGTCTGAATCGTTATTGATCACATTTTTCATCATCTTCTTCCAATTCATTTTCCTCTTGATGGAACTCATCTCTAGACCCAATTTAATCTTATCAGAAACGGACTTGATATCCCATGGATTGATTAAGATTGCACCGCTACCTAATTCAGAAGCACTGCCCGTAAATTCTGAGATCAATAGAGGTGCGTTTTTATCGATCGAGGATACAATAAACTCATGACAAGTTAGGTTCATACCTTCCCTTAAACAGTTTACCCAAAACATGTCTGCTTCGCAGTTCAATGCTAAGAATTGCTCAAATTCCAAATCCTGGTACAAGAAGACCACTGGAGGAGAAACAGCAATGTTTGACGACAAATAATTGATTCTATCCACAAGAATGCTCAATTCTTTCTTTAAATCTGTATCGTTATGGTTACCAATGCAAATTTGTAACAAAGTCACTTTCCCAATGTATTGAGGGTTATCCTTAAGAAACTTTTCATATGCTAATAGTTTTTTAACAAGACCTCTGATTCTGTCAAGTTGATCTCTAGAGACAATCAGCTTCACTTCAGACCAACGTTCCCTGATTAGAGTTCTCCAAGTATTGATGTTTTCATCCTTAAACAGTTGCAATTGCAAATTGAAACTGTCGATCCCGATTGGGACACATCTTACTTGAACTATCTCACCGTTGTATTGGATTTCACGGTCAGGCACAGTGACATCTGCAATTAACAACCTGTTACAAGTTTGTAAGAAGTGGCGTAAATATTCGTTAGTTTGGAACCCAACAAAATTGGCACCTAATATACCATCTAGGATGTCTTCCCTATGTGCTAAACAACGGAAAACTTCACTACTTGGGAAGGAAACGTGTAAGAAAAACCCAATGTTTGCATTGGGTAATTTTTTTCTAATCATCCTTGGTACCAACATCAGATGATAATCATGGATCCAAATAGTGTCACCTTCTTTGTATTGCGAACATATCTTATCCGCAATCTTTTGGTTTAGTAGTGCATAGTGAGACCACGAATCATCTTCGAACGCCTTTGATTTCGGGTTATTTGGGATCTGGTAATGCAAAGTGGGCCATAACACCTGTTTACAAAAATTCTTATAAGCGGCTTTGAACGTGTCATCCTCTAATGTGATGGCCTGTGAGCAGTAATCGACGTCAAGACATGTAAGGATGTCATCTAACACCTCCTCGGGAATATTATCCGTAGAGATTCCTATATTGCCTACCCAACATACAGGTTCCTTAATGGTTTCCTCCAGTAGAGCTTGCATGACAGCATTCTTTAGCGAACCGTTCCCCTTCGCATTGGGGACGATTTTCCAAGGTATCTTTTTGAAAAAATCGGACGAATTAGTCAAGAAATTGGTCTTTAGCTCTTTGTTGGTTTGCGCAAACCCACCAAATTTGGGCACCGTGTAACTCTCACTAGAGTCTAAATCCAAATCAGACGCAGTATCGTCACTGGCTACAGGAGGTGGCGCTGTGCCCTTCACACCCACACGGTTTGGCTCAATCTGTTCCTTCGAAAAATCTTCCCTTAATTTCGAACCAGAATAACGTTGGATAGCGTCAGATGAAAAATATTTGGTGGCTTTGGGTCTCACCAATTTTTTCAACGAGGGGCCATTGACAGATGGACTACTACTTCTATTCTGTTTTAACAAGGACTGTCTTAACAAAGAGGTGTTGACGCCACGTAGCAACGACGCAGTGGTGTCCTGCTGCGGTTGAGGTTGTAAAGGCGGGTTCGACAAGTCGTTCGCCGACGTATTGTTTGAGGAATAGAAAAAATCCTCTACAGACCCGGTCTTGTTCTTGTTTTTAACCGTCGAGGCCGTAAACAAGTTGGCGCTGTAGGCCAATTTCTTAGGAGTCAGCGCATTGGACCCCATCGACGTTAGATTCTGCATCAGCTCGTCACTGGATAGCAGTTCGTCGATTGCGGTCGCTGACTTGATCCTCGGTAAATGACTGGGACTATCCAACAACAATGAGTCCTCGGATTTGTTCCCTGTCGTGACTTCTAAATCACTCGTAACAGAGACGCCAAGCGGCGACTGCGACCCTAGTTTCCGCAATCCCTCCACGTCAAACGAATTGTCCAAGGCTTCCAAAGTAGCATCGTCGATCTGATCCAGTTGGAACTCTGGAGTGTTAGGCAGAAACAAAGAAGCAACAATAATAGTCATCCTACTTACGAGATAATCAAAAGTGTTTGTGTTTGCAACTCGCTATACTATTGTGTACCGACTTCGTTCCTGAACCCCAATGGCGGGTGGGTATTCCTACAAAACGGGCTTTATATATGCGTGTATCAGAAGATGCATCTTTAAGCGCTGACAGGGGAACGGGGGGTTGCGGGATGGCAACTAAAATAGAATTCCAAGGGAGTCAGCGAGTTTAGGGCTGCGGCATTGAGCCTCCCCGCTGTGCGGCATTCTGGGGTTGCGGTGCGGCATGTGTGGGGCTGGGGTGCGGCATGAGTGCTTGCCCTAATGCCGCACTCATGCCGCACCCCAGCCCTACACATGCCACGCTGAACCCTAACACCATGAACCCCACCACATTACCCTAGTACGCTGCCCTAGTACGCTGCCCTAGTACGCTGCCCTAACACAATGCCCCCCCACTACACATTGCCCTACTAATGAGCTCACATCTCCGTCATACACACATCACAACCACAACCCAGCAATGCTCTCAGACACGTGCCTCGTGGACAGTCACTGCCATGCCCGCTGGGACAACGAGTTGCCCGGGGATGCACACAATGTGCACCGTTGCGTCATGACCTGTGACGTCGAGGACTACGCAATGGTCGATCAAACGGTGCGTCAAAAACACGACTTGCTCACCATCGGCCTGGGTATCCACCCATGGTACTCTTACAAGTACGCGGTTGGCGAAGGGACCCATGAACCCGATGGCTACTCGGCACATACCACAGAGGACACGGCCAGGGCAAGGCACTATGATCACGTGCTCAAAATCAGGTCATATGATTCTGTCACTATGGACGATTTAGTAGCCCTCACCTCAAGCCCTGATGACTATCTGTTACCCGACCCGCAGCCGCTTGAGCACGTGCTCGAACAGGCCAAGGCTTTGCTCCAGAGGGCCAAGGCATCGGGGCATCGGGTCCTCGTAGGTGAAGTTGGATTGGATTCCGCGTTCCAATTGCGGTTACCACACTTCCCTGCGGGTGTCAGTGTCGATAGGGACCACCAGCGCCAAGTTTTCACCAAATTTGTACGGTTTGCCATCGAAAACGGGTCACTGCCCATCTCTGTCCATGTAGTGAAGGCCTACCAACAGACGTTCGATGTCTGCGCTCAATTGCGGCGGGAGTACGGCCACTTCCCCCGGGTGTGTTTGCACTCGTATACGGGGAGTGCAGAGATGGTTTCCACGCAATGGATCCCGCAATTCGGCGCGGACAGGGTCTTTATCGGTGTTTCAAAAGCGATCACTCTCCGGTACAGTGCCAAGTTTCAACAATTGAAAACGTTACCGATCCAGACATTACTGTGTGAAACCGACCACATACTCGACGACCACACGGGTGCCGAGTTGCGACAAGAACTGGAGCACACTGTGGAAGCATTGGCAGCGCTTTTCTCAGTGCCTGTCAAAGAAATGGCATTGCAATTAAATAGCAATTATCAACGCTTTATCTCTACGTAACACATGTATAGGCAAAAAAGTGCTTGGTCTGAGTGCCTTAGACACACAATCTGGGGGAGGGTACAATGGCCAGAGGGAATAATTCAAACAGTGAGAGTGACTCGACAAGACCAAGCAGGGCAAGGAACACTGAGAAATCTGCTAACGGGCTCGGTTCGAATTCCAACTCTCTAACAGCGGGGGCGAACAAAAGGATGACTGCATCACAGCAGCAGTACTTGCGAGAGCTTGTGCTCACGCATGTGACACGGAACCACCCTGACGAACTGTCTATTGCAAAGAACACTCATCCGACGGATTTTCAGATGGACCCGCAGGACTTCTTGAGAAATTACAAAGAGCATTTCGGTCTAGATGTGCCAGACAACATGACCATCAACGGTTACTTGTTGGGGTCCTCCCTGGGGGCGAAGACTTACTCGTATCGCAGAAATAAGATTGGGAAACCGGACGCCCGGATTCCCAAGAGCCAATTGGCAGACAAAGTAAAGGCGCATTTTGACAACTTCACCATCAAAGAGGCAGAGTGCATCCCACAATTCATCTACAAAGTCAAGAACCAGCGAAAGAAGTTCAGGATGGAGTTCAATGGATGATTTGCGTATATTCACTGTATAAGGACATAGTGTAGTATTATATATAAGCACTTTAAGACGACTAATGAAATAATTTGCCACACATAAGGACTTTACTTCGGGGAGCAACCAGCGCAATTGTTTGTGTAGGCTTGCAGCAGAATGGACAGTTCGATTGTATCGATTATAGCGACTTTGGTGCTGGGTTTTCTCCTTGTCAGATGGTTTATGGGGACAGAACCTCACCCGTCAATTTCGGTAGCCCAGCCTGAGAGACAGAGCTCACAACGGCCTCCAAGACCCAGGACAGTGAACGTGGCCGCACAGTCCATCACTACTGTGGCAGCAGTGGCTCCAAACTTGAATGTGGCACAGATTAGGTACGCTTTGGAGCAAAATAATGGATCGGTAGAGGCAGTAGTGGACAGGTACTTAAGCGGTGCAGAGTTCCCTTTCCCACCAAACTACGTACCTACAGAAAGTAGGGACACCCAGGAATCTGCAGACCCTAGAAAGAGGAGTAATATCAAGGCAGATAATCTATTACAACGGTTCCATGTCACTGACACTTTACCCGACGAATTATTGAACGCCGATACTAATGACCTAGATATAGAAGATAGAAAGAAAGTTATGGTTTGGCAGGCCAGAGAAAAGATGAAGCAAAAATTACAAGACGACCCACAGTTGCAAGCCTTATTGAACAGAAGTTGAGCCCACGTCTATATATCTGCGTATATATCTGCTATCACCTTTCACCTGTGTTCTAGTAGTCTAAAAGTGTTTAGATGTGTGTCGATGGTCAAGGGATCCGAGATCATAGTCCATTCTTTGTTATCGATTTGTGCTTGTTCAATACATTGTAATACATTTTCATAGCTTCCTGGATCTTCGTAGCTACAAATGCTCCAGCAACCTAACTCATTGACATAGTTGCTCGACCCGACTGGAGATAACTTGAAAAGAGTCATTTGGTATGGTCTGCCAACGTTCACTGTCTTGAACCCGTCTATCTTAAATTGAACAGTGGAATGGTGGTCATGTTGCTTCTCGCCTCGAAACAATTTGTCGATGAGCATATTGCTCCTTTTGGGAGTCGTGTCATCTAGCCAAGAGATTGACCTTTTGATCTTGGACCTAGATAGGTAATTCTCCGGTTTAGTTAGCGGGATGTAAACGGGGAATTTTGGTAAAACAGTCTCTTTATCCAATTGGGACCTATGTTGCCGCAATAATCTCATCAGTGCCACATATGATTCGCCCGCTAAGAATAAGCCTGCCACTTTGGAGCCCCACTTGAACTTTCTTCCCGTGCGTAAACCTTTAAGTTTTTTACCCATGTCAACTTCTAATTGCGCTAAAGAAATATTGTATTCTGGCGGAGTAGGTAAAATGGTTTGATGCGCTGGAACCAGAGATAGCTGTGTGGGTAAACGGCTATACTCAGTGTCAAAGAAAGATTTGAAAGACGCTATCTGTTGATCTCTATCGTCATAAATCGCCACTTCTTCTAAATTGGGATAATACTCGATCAGATCCTTGAAGACTCTTTTTTTATATTCTGGAGTCCTTAACTCGTACAAAGCTTGGATCGTCTCCGATTGTGGGAGAGATAACTGCTCTGGAGGCAATTTTTTCAAACAAACAGCATTGAACCTCAATTTGCTTTCATCCTGATTGAGATACAACTCCCTCGTAGTGGTCAAAATGAAATCGAGTAATTTGTAGAAATAAACACTCTTTCTTCCAGTGAGTAAAATGGAAACCGTATTGGGATCCTTGAACGACCGCTCTGCGCGGCTAATAATATCCGTGTTCCAATAATAGCCCATATCTCCAGACATCAAAAAGGACATGAACGAACTCTCAAGGTACGCAGGCTCGTTCCACCACCCACCATTGCTCAACGCTGTCGACAGCAACTTAGAATACAAGGACCCATCATATAGGTTCCGATTGGGTTTCGGCGAGCTGTACAGAGTATTATCGAAATCGTACACGTGTAGCCGTTTGACTTCAGTCCGACCTACAGAAACCGGATGGTACTCACCTTCACAACAATTCCAGTATTCTAACGGAGTCTTACCACTCGTCATTGTACGCAGATGCTAGCACTTCATCGGACCGTCTAAAACCTGGAGTCAAAAAGCACCGCAATTCCTAGGTAGCAACTCTCTCATGAAAGCTTTGTATTGTCGATCAGTAGTGGGGCTCTCGAGAATCTCAGAACAAGAAACGAGATGGGAAAAACTACACGGCTCGAGACATTCTTGATACTTTTCCTTTTCTTTTTTTGCTCAGAAAAACTCGTAGAAGTTGTAAATCTTAGTTCTCTCGAGAGTGTAGACCTCTCGGTGCTTGGATAAGCGGTGTACTCACATTCGAGACCAGGTGGAAGCGCTGATATTGAGGCGTTACCGCTTGGCAAAGTAAGCGCTGACGTCCATTGGGCGACAGAGGGATTGTTTTTGGATTCAGATGGTGAAAGACAGGTTCCCATTTAAACTCTACACTTAGTTCATGCCAGAGGTGCAGTAGTGGCCCATTTTGATTGTGCGGAAGCACTGCTCCCCTTACCGGTTCCGGTTGTTCATCTACGCGAGGTACATATTCAGAAGGCAACGTTCGTGTGCTTATTTTGAAGATTCGCGTCGGTCCGCCTAGGTTTGTAGGCTTAGCTGAATTTTAATAATCGGGATGGCAGGAAATAGATGCATCGGAAGATAGGCCATAGCTCATGCAGCTGGGAAACCTGCAAGGTGACTTTTCACCAAATTTGCTGAGTCAAAACAAAACAAGCTTTCATAAAGCGTTTGGAAAAAACTCGTGGCGATGAGACGTTCGATTACACTTCGACGTCAAATCTGTTTTAGTTCATAAGACTAGTAGAAATTGATCTACAAAAGAGACAAGATAGAGAAAAGTGAAGACCACTTTTGAAGAACTTACTCATCACTGGTCTTTGAACGCGCTCTCACAAATTTTTCTAAAGCGTGGTCTGCTATCTATTACTATTGAGAGAGAGTCTTTTCCCAGGTTAGAGACTCTAGTACACGAAGTTAAAGCCAAGTCGTTATTACACAATGTCAGATGACGTGAAGAGCACGTCCACTCAGCAAGTTCTGACAGCAATCATCTCCAATGGTGTAATTTTTTTGGTGTTCGTAACGGGCTTTCTATTGCTAAGGTTGAAGTTCAATCGTATTTATCAGCCCAAATCGAGTTACAATCTAATTGCCGATGAGAAGAAGCCGGAACCGTTACCAAAGGGTGTATGGCAATGGTTCATACCTCTTTTAAAGAAATCTGATAATTTTGTCATCCAACAAGCTGGGTTAGATGGGTATTTTTTCCTACGGTACCTTTCGATAATGGGGTCTTTCTTTGCTGTGTCAATGATCTATGTGTACCCCATTTTATTTCCTGTCAATGCCTCTAACGGTAACCATGAGACAGGGTTGAATCAAATAGCTTTCCAAAATGTGAAGCATCCGAAGAGGTTCTATGCACATGTGTTTATTGGCTGGATTTTCTTTTGGTCGTTCCTGTACATCTTGTATCGTGAACTGTATTTTTACACTTCCATGAGACAAGCTGTCTTGGCGTCTCCAAGGTATGCTAAGAAATTATCTTCCAGAACTGTGCTATTCCAAACTGTTCCAAAACAGTATTTGAACGAAGTTGAATTCACCAAACTATTTGAAGGTGTGAAGAGATGCTGGATTGCAAGGAGCAGTAAAGAACTCAATAAGGCTATTGAGAAAAGAGATGAAATGGCCATGCAATTGGAAGCTGCAGAAAATAGTCAATTGGCAGATGCTGTTAAAAATTACAGGAAACAGCACAAAGACCAAGACAGTTTACCTTCTAACGAGCAAACATTGAGAATTGAGGACTATGTCAAGGATAGACCTAAACATGCCATCACTAAGATGGGAAAATATCTGAAGATTGGAGAGAAAGTGGATACGATAGATTATTTGAAAGAAGAAATCCCAAAGATCAATAAAGAGATTGAGGAGCTAAGAGCTGCGCACAGTGAACAAAAGTGTTATAACTCTGTGTTTGTGGAGTTTGAATCTCAATATCAGGCACAGGTTGCCTCTCAAGTCACTGTTTATCATACTCCTCTCCACATGTCGCCAGCCATTGTAGGAGTCGAGCCGGAAGACATCGTTTGGATGAATATGAGACTGTTCTGGTGGGAAAGACTTGTCAGGGAGTTGGGATCAGTGGGCGCTATCATCGTGTTAATCATTTTCTGGTCTATCCCAGTTGCCTTTGTTGGTATGATTTCCAATATCACGTACCTAACCAATAAATTGCCTTGGTTGAAATTCATTTATAACCTACCTGATGTATTGTTAGGTTTATTGACCTCGCTAGCACCTACAGTGGCCTTGTCTGTTTTGATGATGGTTTTACCGATATTTATAAGACACATGGCCAAACTCTACGGTTGCAGCTCTACGCAAACGATTGAATTCTTTACTCAGAACGCGTATTTCGGATTCCAAGTGGTGCAAGTGTTCCTGGTTACTACTATTGCTTCTGCAGTGAGTTCTGCAGTGACTCAGATTATTGCAAAGCCTACAACAGCTTTGCACTTATTGTCTTCGAATTTACCAAAGGCTTCGAATTTTTACGTAGCATACATTATCTTACAAGGATTTTCGATTTCTTCAGGTGCCTTATTCCAAGTTGTGACATTAATTCTCTTTTATGCCTTAGGTGCTGTGCTGGATAAGACCGTTAGGAAGAAATGGAACCGTTTCAGAAATTTGCCATCAATGAGTTGGGGTACCACCTTCCCAGTGTACACTAATTTAGCAGTAATAGTGTTTGCATACTCTATTATCTCCCCAATTATCTTACTATTTGGAGCATGTGCTTTCTTTCTGCTGTACGTTGCATATCTGTACAATTTGACTTACGTTTTTGCTGAAGCACCAGATGCCAGGGGTATTCACTACCCAAGAGCTCTCTTCCAAACAATTGTGGGTCTTTACATTGGTCAAATCTGTTTGATTGGTTTGTTTGCTGTTGGTAAAGGATGGGGTCCCATCGCCTTGCAAGTTATCTGCTTAGTCATTACGGTGTTAGTTCACCTGTTCCTGAACAAATCGTTCGACCACTTGATGACTGTTCTTCCTGTGGATATGATGAAGTCTCTGGATGGTGTGTCTGATACTCCATCTTGTAAAAACATCTACCAATCTAAGTTGGCTTTAGAGAGTTGTGAAGGAATATCATCATCCAAGGAAGCGTCATCTTTATCTTTGCAGAAACCAAGCCCACAAGACAAGGCTGATTCAATCCATAACCAGAATACTGTTGACATTGGAGTGACTCCTGACCTGGACTATTATAAGAGCAGTTTAATGGAGACGAGACTACTTGCAGATGGTGATACAGAACGGCTACCACAAGCGCCATATTGGAAGCGCTTCTTTCAACCACACATCTATCTTTCTTATAAAGCTATTAAAACTAGGATTCCGGAGATATACTGTTTGGAAGCACCTAACGAGAGATTGGATGAAGAAGTGGAGCACGCTTATGATATACCAGCTGTGGGGTCTAAGATTGCAGACTTGTGGATTGCAAAAGATCCATATGGATTTTCAAGTCAAATTATTGATGACTTGAAGGACATCATTGAAGTTACCGACGTTGGTGCATACTATAATGACAAAGGTAAAATTGTATTGAGTGATGACCCACCTGATTATTGCCCGGACTTTGCATCTGACTTGAGTGTTCCAAGGAATGAAATAGCTCTTCATAAAATCGACCAAGACCCTGTTATAGACCCATTCAGAGACTCTGTTGCTTATGAAGAAAATTTTAATGCTACTAGCCCTCAGAAAGTAGTATTCTAAAACAGTTCATCGCCATTTCATACAATCTAATCTTAATAATTAACCAAATCAATGAGTAGCCTTTTCGGTCTGGGCTCTCCAACACAAAATGTTGACCCTAGCTAGTTGTAATAATATCTATATATGATATCTAACTACCATTGTACTATATTCAATACTTTATAAAAATTTGGTAATGATTTGTGAAGGGACAGTATTTATGTAGTGATTTATATTATTTGGAACTTTCTTCCAAGTTAAACTTGAAAGCATTGTTGTTACATTTGAATACGCAACAAAACACCGCTCAGTAAATATGTCTATCAACCGCTTAAACTCTACTCGAGGCATATTGAACTCTATTTCTCGCCGATTTTCAACTGTCACTCAAGGTTCAAAGTATAGCACCGAGTTCAAAAGGTATCTGAAATTGGAAAACGGTGAGGTTGGGTCCTTTTTCCACGACGTGCCAATAGACTTAGACGTCAATACTGCTACTGTAAATGCTGTGATGGAAGTTCCTCGCTGGTCGAATGCCAAATTTGAAATATCCAAGGAATTGCCTTATAATCCAATTGTCCAGGACACCAAGAACGGGAAATTGAGATTTGTGAACCATATCTTCCCATTCCATGGGTACATGCACAATTATGGAGCATTACCGCAGACTTGGGAGGATCCAACTCACGACTTAGAATCTGGTGGTAAGGGATTAAAAGGTGACAATGATCCATTAGACTGTTGCGAAATTGGATCATCTTTAATTACTACTGGTGATGTGAAAAGGGTCAAGATATTAGGGTCATTAGCGCTTATTGACGATGGTGAATTAGATTGGAAAGTGATCACAATTGACACGCAAGATCCAATGGTCGATAAGATAAACACGTTGGAAGATGTAGAACGTTACATGCCACGGTTGTTACATGAGACGAGAGAATGGTTCAGAAATTACAAAATCCCAGCTGGTAAGCTGGCTAACGAGTTTGCCTTTGATGAGAAGTACATAAACGTTACAGAAACCTTGGAGATAATTAGGACATGTCATGAGTCGTGGAAAACACTTGTAGCAGGAAAAATAGCAGACAAACTCGTTAAGCTACCTAGTATTGAAAGGGCAGGGAAAGGGTTCACCCTTGAGGATGAGCAATTACCAGATAGTATTATACCTGCAAACTTTCACAAGTGGGACTATTTGATGAGAAAAGAATAATAACCTTCGACAAGCTAAGTTGGTCATGTAAATATTCATTAATGGTGAGAAAGGTAGTAGTATATACTTTGATGTATATTGAGGATAGCAACTTTCTTAATTACCAAGAAACATTTTTCTGAAATCTTCATTAGTGAGCTTGTTTTTAGGCTCTGTGTTCTGTGGTTCTTGAGAAGGGATTTTCTTAGAGGCAGAGCTCAAATGCTCATGGGACTTTTTATGACTTTTCAAATTCTCAAGAGTGCCACAGTTTATAGTCTTACCCATTAAACGTTGGCCATTAAGGCTCAATGTCATTAATGAAGCCTGCTTTTCATTAGGTAATTCCACCAACACTCCTTGTAAGTCTGTTACCAAATATATATTCGTAATGTTGCAGTCATCGATCTGTGCCGTTTCTTTAACAAAAGATTTAATTTGATCTTTGGAAGTCTTGTCCGAGACTGGGTATAAGGAGATGTATCTGTTCACTTCATTATGTCTCTTGGATGTTAGAATCTGTTTAACTTTCTGTCTCTCTAGAAACGCTTTACGATCAGCTAGTGTAACAGATATTTTCTTATCATTGATTAAGGAGTTATTCTTACTTAAGGCAGCTTGAGCTTCTTCAGAAGTAGAGTATGTGATAAAAGCGCAATGGTTCTCAATCGTTTTCCCTGTTCCCATAGGTATCCTAATACTCTCTATGGCCCCAAACTCTCCAAACAATTGTCGTAATACCTCCTGTTTGGCACTGTCGCTGTCTAAATTTCGTATAAACAGTTCTCTACCTTCAAGTACAGCTGCATCAGTTCGTTTCTCTCTTTCATGTGGATTTGAGATCTTCACTACAAGCTTATAGTCCTCTATAACAGTGTCAGTAAGCCTTTCCACTGCTAGCTCGGCATCCTCGGCAGAACAGGTATCAACGTAGGCAAACCGTCTATTAGGATTGAATCGTAAAGATGGAAGTCTAATGCTAATGGGCAATACACCGCATTGAGGTCCTGCAAACAAAGCTCGTATCTCCTTCACAGTGTAAGAAGGCGGGAAATTTGTTATCCATAGAGTACTTCTCTCTGGTAGTGTGGTTATTTCTACTACGTTGCTCCCCATAGGTTTCAATGTTCTAGACAATGCCATCAGGACATCATTATAATTATAGTATTCGACTCTAGCGATCCTATTTCTCTTATCAAGAGTCTCTATAATGTCGATCCGTTTTATATCACCACACCCATTCAAGAAATTCCTTATCTTTGCCTGGTTCGCGCTTTTCGGAAGATTCTTCAACAGTACAGTCGTTACTTCTCGATGATTCCCTTGAGGCTCTAACCCACGTTTTCTCTTTGAATTCTCCACAGAATCGTCGTTAGTCGCAGAAGAAAATGAACTCCGACGTTTCGTATCCATTAGTGTTTGTTTCCTGTATGGTAGATCGCCGAAATCACTCACTAATGGCTATAATCAACCCAGAATTGTCTAAACCTTAGAGGGTCCCATTAACAATTTTTCATTTTCTTGTAAGCGATGAGCTGAAAAATTATTTCAGCACTCATCTCATCGCCAAAGGTTCTTCCACCAGAGTTGGTGCGTCGTTGCAAGTAAATCCCTGACGGTTACCTGAGTTGCGGTCATGAGTGAATTGAATAGAATTGATAGCAAAGAGTATTTGAAGAGCTATGGATGGAAGGAAGGAGAGCCATTAAAGCATGGAGGGTTGACGAAACCGATATTAGTAAAGCACAAGAGGGACAAGAAAGGGCTAGGCAATGCACCTGGTAATAATGACGGTGAGGCCTGGTGGGAGCGTCTTTTTGATGGTCACTTGAAGAATCTATCTGTGACTTCTGACAAAGGAGGAAAGAATCTGAAGTTTGAACAGAATGAGGTTGTTGCTACTGGCGTTTCTAAAAAAGATTCTCCGCTTTACCAGTGGTTTGTGAAAGGTGAAAGTTTGAAAGGGACTATTGATGTCCAGGTGAAGGAGACTAAATCTGTCGTTGTGAGTTTAAAGACTGGGAAGAAGCGTAAAAGAGATGAGGATGAGATACGACCAGAAAAATCTAAGTCTAAGAGATCAAAGAGTACGTTGGAGGAGGGTTCTGAACACAAGAGTTCCAAACACAAGAGTTCCAAACACAAGAGCTCCAAACACAAGAGCTCCAAACACAAGAGCTCCAAACACAAAAGTTCCAGGCACAAGAGTTCCAAGCACAAAAGTTCCAAGCACAAGAGTTCCATGCATAAAAGTAAGCTTGATTCCCCTTTGAAGTAAACCATTGCATTATCTATATCATACGTATATTACTTTGAACTTGTCTCTGAGAGAAAACAATCTGTAATGTTATAACTGTCCTCTGGATCTTCCACTTTTGTTTTCAAGTACCGTTGAAGATCGTAAGGGACTATATACCCTTGCTTAGAGTCATCCTTTGGGATCGCAGAGCCTCGTACTTGTAAGAAGGCTTTAGTGTTTAAAACACGTTCCATTTCTTTATGATGTTCTTGGCGAAGTTTCCTCTTATACTCCGAAGTCAAATCCTCTTTCCTTATCACTTGCTTGTAGCTAAGAGATCTGTTGCGCAGTTGTTCAAACCCTTTGGTGCTTGTGCTTTTCCCCTTAAGACGGTATTTCTTCAACAGTTTCTTCGGTAGTTTGAATTTAGACCTATCAAATTTCAATGGGATATCGTTAAACAATTCCAGCGATTTCAAGTATATCTGTGTCATGTCCTCATTCGTGTCGCAACCCCTCTCCAGGATATCCAAGTAAGTGAGTCTAATATGCTTATTAGGTTTCACACTCTTCTCGACATCACGCGGGTTGTTATTCAAAGTGACTTGACTATGCGAGTTGGGAGTCTGCTCTTTAGAGTCATTAGAGATAATGATCTTATTCCGCTTTGCTATCTTGTCATGTAAGCCAGCAAATAATGAATCCAATTTTTCAACGATAGTCTTGGAAAACTCGTCTGGTATTTGACAATTATCGATGTCCAAATTAGTCTTAGTCAACCTAGCAGACTCCGTAAGGTTCCTTTGCCATTGAGAATTTATCTCTAATTTCAACATATCTGTGGCGTGGGTCAATGCTCTAGTAGATACTTCACCCAATGGGATCGTAGTGCCAGTGGCAGCATCTGTATGAGCAGTTTCTTTAGCGTTTAAAATCTCATCCTCGTACAACTTGTCGATCTGTGGGTCTATAATAGTATGGTGGTTAGGCCAACTGACCCAATTGTCTTTGATCTGAGTCTTAATGAATTGGTCCACCTCACTGAAATATTTCTTCCCATTAGCTCTATACAATAACCGCTTCAGTAAAAAGGAAGAGTACAGATGTAATGAAAGATCGCTTCTATGAGCATGTTCTAACGATGCAAGCAATTCGTTGGCATTCGAAATTAGCTCTTTCTCCTCTTGTTTGTTATTGGATGGCATGGCAACTTGGTGGTGGTAAATCCGTCTTGCGTATCTCTTGAAAGGTATGTTGTCGATCATATAACTGTTTTGAGGAAAGGTTTTATATTTTCGATAAACTGTTAGACAGAAGCAATAGTCAACACAATACTAGATGTTGGTGGCTGCTGGGGCATACCATCAGGTTGTTACGAATGGCAATTGTGCATTGCGTTGAATGCTGGTAATTAGAGTAAATTACATGACGGTTGCCAAAGGTGCTGCGTTACTGAGAAGTGCGTGAAACCGTGCCTGCAGTCATGAACCTACGTGCTCGCAATGGGACATTTTCTGATTCACGAGTTCATACAATGTCAATTCATCGCAACTGCTGTATTGCAAGACGTTAAGTGCACAATAAACCTGTTAAAGAAGCCTCATATCTCAATGAATATATCGATAAGCAGAGTAAAGACATAGAGCTATACGTGCGACAGAGACTGTTGATCAAGCAGGCAGAGACCAAGACAAAGATACATTTAACTGAGCCAACACAAGTTTTTCATTGGCTGGAAAACACACGACACAAATTACACGGTAACACACACTGTTGAGTGTACATGGGAGCAGAACACATTGGAGGACGTACAAAGGCCCCCAACACTCCCACTCCCATCCACCTCTCTTCAGATGGCTTCACTTCATTCCGGCTCTGAGTCCTTCTTGGGTGTGGTTTATCGGACATAGTAACTTGGGCAAGTTGCTCGAATTTAACGGAACATTCGAAACAAGATGGTCCTATAGTGTAGTGGTTATCACTTTCGGTTCTGATCCGAACAACCCCGGTTCGAATCCGGGTAGGACCTTTGTTTTTTTTTTTTGAAACATTTTTTGCGTCGCGGCCTGTGACAGGCAGAAGACATATTCTTGCACCACGGGAACTTTCAGTGTGACAACCCAGTTGGAATAGAAAACTAATTATTGAATTACAGTTTATTACATTAAGAATATTATAAGAGAGCTACATCTGCAATTTATATCATCTTTTGGAACCTCTCTTATTTTTCACTGATAGTTCAATTCAACGCATTTTTCGTAGGTTGGATAACCTATATAACCTACGGCATCATGAGTGTAGAAAGTAGATCTATCGTATGCAGTTAGTGGCAAGCCCTTCTCTAGTCTATCTAGCAGATCTGGGTTGGAAATAAAGTACCTGCCAAACGCAATTAAAGTATCTTTATTTGCTAACACTTCTTGAGCCGTTTGCTTCTCACCAATAAAATTGCCAGCTCTCATTACTACGCCTTTCCACACAGAGTATATGAACTGGTTGTCACCAGACTCGTTACTACCTTCATCAAAATCCACTAGTGGGCCTGTCACACGAGGTTCGTAGGCGCTCACGTACGCAATCCTGTTCCCACGTTGGCCTCTTGTCTCCAATTGTCGTAACAACTCGGTGTAAGTGTCCATGAAACTAGGGTCTGAGCTTCCTGACATGTTACCAAACCGCCCATATGGCGAAATCCTAATTGCCACTCTATGTGCGCCGATCGCATCAATTACGGAATCGACAACTTCTAGTGGGAACCTTATCTTATTCTCTACAGAGCCACCGTATTTATCTGTTCTCAAATTAGTCTTGGAATCTAAAAATTGGTTTAGCAAAAACCCACTGGCACAGTGGATTTCTACACCGTCTGCACCTGCTTTGATGGCATTCAATGCCCCGTGAGTGAAATCCCGAACGTATTGTTGGATTTCATCCTCAGTCAATTCATGTTGCAAATTCCCACAGGTAGTTGCCGCTCTTTTCACGTCATCATCAATGTAAACATCAGCGGAAGGTGCATCGAATCTCAGTCCATCTCTAAGCAAGTTGGCAGGACTGCTTCTTCTACCTAAAGCGTTCAATTGAACGAAGACATAGGATTTATTCTTATGGATTGCTTGGAAAATTTTAGACCATTGCTCTACTTGTGCTTCACTCCAAATCCCTGGGGCATGGTCATGACCTCCACATTGAGCAGATGGAGTCGTACTTTCCGTAACAATTAGCGTTCCTGGTCTTCTAGATCTTTCCTCATACACAATTGTAGAATAGTTCCTGTTGGGAATATTACCAGGTTTCTCAGCTCTCATTCTTGACAGAGGCGCCAAAACGCCTCTGCATGCTAGGTGCATATCACCAACTTGTATAGGTTGAAATAACGCAGTGTCAGTCCAGCTTGAAGGAGTATATTTAGAACAAAACGACATGACTATTTCAGGATGATTGTAGCAGTTAGTCTACTGGGTAGATACTTTCTTAACACAAACGTAGCAGTAACAACCAATTGAGTTTACCACAGCAAAGAGGCATCTTATATACATCGACTATTTCAATCAACAGCTGTCTCGCAACTGTAGTGACTTGGCAGTGTGTACAGTAGTTTACGATGATTACACTCATTCGGGCCGAATATTACGCTTAGAAAGGAGTCCTATCCTCCGAAATTGTTTCCGAGCGCACGTTGAAGTTCCGAAATACATGTCCAATGTCCCGGACAGGCGTCTTCTGTCTACAGGATGTCGGATAATCGCGTTGTGACAGTCCCCCAGCGAATAAGAATAAGGTAACTGCCAATATATTTTGGGCAAGTAAGATTCGCAAACGCGTTAAATGAAGCAATTTAGCCAGATTGGCTTTGTTGAAGTGATGCATGTACTTTTAGAAAAATTTCTAATTGGGTTAGGTCTCATCTCAAAAGATATGAAGGATTATAGCACTCAATTTATCAGAGCTAAGTAGATATTCATATCATTCAACAGACGCCCTTCGGAAAAAAATCTGGACCTTTGGATAAGCACACACAGAGTAAGTAGCATTAACAAGAAATAGGAGTGCATCATAAATGCGCTGAGGAGATTTCGCTTCACAACTACACATGACAATCTTTATTAGCGATCTTGCTTCTTTGCTTCGGTAGAGCCCATGGTTCTCATGATAGCGCATTCGACATCAAGTACTTCTGGCAAAAAAAAAAAAGAACTCCTCATAGGGGGCTCGAACCCCTGACATTTCGGTTATCCTTGCTTAAGCAATTGCTTAAAAGCCGAACGCTCTACCAACTGAGCTAACAAGGATGAGTTCTCCGGCTTCGGGGAAAAATTCATGTTTCCGAACCGTTTCTAATATATTATACCCAGAATGTCTTGTATTTTCGCTGAGGCTTGAGAATCTTTCTCTCGAAAGGTGTCAGAAATTGTCAGAAATGTTAGATAATTATGAAATTCAGGTTTAATAAAAAATAGCTGCTATTGCGAATGTACTTCAAATTATTAGATATAATATTTGTCAGAAATAATAGCAATAGTGCAATAGATGCTAATGATATTATCAAAGGAGGAAGTACAACTGAAGGGGAATCTCTAAACACTGGAGATATTTATAAATCAGCATTGATTGTTGTTTCGGAGTAAGTGATTACTAGATTCAGTGATACTTAGCAGTTACCTTATAAGAGGTGGATAGTGGTCATAGCATGATAAGTGACACACAGTGAGGATTTGTGGAAAGTATATAAACTACTTCAACATGCAGTTCTTTTGAAATGAAAACTAGAGATCATGTATTGGTTTTTATGTTCGTTCAAAGAGAACGACCCATTATATTTTAAGAAAACATGTCTTCTACCTCCCAAGATCAAACTCATCTGTAAACAACATTACCAATGGCGTAGGGTCTATTACTCATGGTATTAAATCCTTAGATTTCCAATAGAAACAACGTCTCTGCTAACAACACCGCAAACGACATAAAATCAGTTATCCAAGACCTAAAAATCCTTAAATCTCTGATATTTGCCATAAGCATTGACACTGACATTAAGTGACTACCTCATGTTCTGCTACAGTCCGTCTTGTTTTCTGTTGTGGATTTCTTGCCCTATACAAAGGACGTATTGCAAGCTAGTGGTCCTCTTCAAAGTACTCTACTTTCGGTATTTCCATGAGCAAGCAACACCTCGGTCACAGCAAAGCGCTCATCATAGCAAATGCGGCTCTCTTCTTTCAAATTGATCCGCGTACCAAGTGTATTATCAGAACTAAAACACAACCCAGATTAGGAGGATTATCTCTTGCCTTCCAGTAGTCGAATAGTCTATTGAACTTTTATAAACGTCTAGATGTATAGCAATAAATAAGATGTATATCAATATTGGCAACTCCGTAGTAGTCAAAATAAGCACAAAGCCTGTGATACATTAAGTTAGGCCAAACTTTGAACAAAATCCTTTTGGGTCATTAAAAATGGAATGAAAAGATAACGTTAGATGATCAGTTAAACTGTTCACTCAAATTTCATTTGAGACAATGGGGAGTCGTGAGCCAAGTAAGTTCCAAACAATTTGTCCCAGAACCAGTTGGTGATACCGAACCCTAATTGGTAGTTCTTGTAATGATGTTCCAAGTGGTACTTCTTCAACTTACGCATGAAAGGTGGCAACTTGGAGTGGTGTAGAGCGTAGTGACACATGTCATAACAAACGTAGCCGAACATACCACCAGCGAAACCTGCACAAGCAGCGTAGTATGGCAATAAAGCGAAAACCAACTTGTAGAAAGGAGTACACAGGATCACGAACAGAGCTGGTGGAACGACCAAACGGTATGGGTCCATTGGCAAGTAGTGGTGGACACCATGAAGTAAGAAATGTAAAGTGAAGGCGACGTTGTTTTCTGGTAACCAGTCATCGAAGTGGAAAAGGAATCTGTGAAGACAGTATTCGATCAAAGTCCAGGTGAAGACACCGATGGAGAAAAGAACCCAAGCGAATGGGTTATTCATGTTGTTCAAAGCCGTGTACATGTGATAGATGACCACTGGCAACCAAACGATGGGGACAAGGTACCAGACGGTCTTCGTCAAAGGTTCCAAAAAGTTACCAAAGATTGGTGCGGAACCCTTACCGTAATGTCTTGGTCTGTGGATTTGGTCCACGTAGAACTCCTTGGTGAAGTTACCGAAGAGGACTTGTGGGATCAAAGCCCTGTCCAATTCCAAAAACTTATGCTTCTTGAAATCGGTGCTGACATCGGTGGCGACGGTCAACTTGTCCTCCGTGGGCAACTCCTTCACAAACGTGGTAGAGTCCCACTCGTTACCGACGGCCTTGACCTCGACTTTGTGGTCCTTGTTGGACAACAACTCCTTCTCTTCCAACTCGGTAGCCAAGTAACCGACCAAGTATTGTTCTTGGTCCAACCTGGCCAACTTCTCATGGTGCTCGGTGACATCCTTACCAGCGTTAGCGAAAATCAACTCAGCATCGCCAGGAAAGTCCTTTGCGTACTTGGTACCGTTGTAGATCTTTCTCTTTTGCAAAGAGACCCAACAGTCCTTCTCAGTGTTGTGTTGAGCAAGTTGCTCTCTTGAAAACAATTCCAAAGTCTTAGAATTCATCGTTCTTCCGAAGCACGTCGTGACTAATCTCAAAGGAACACACGTAATAAAAATCTTGGTACAAACAGAAAGATACGACTCTTCTACCCTGCGACGCTTATATACAACGATATCGTATTATTAAGCAAGATGGGCACCAAAAACAGCACTTAGCTTCCACTGCGACAAAGTAACAGAGACGAAGCAAAAAAAAAAGTCGCAAATTTACTCGAAGAGAAGCAAAGTTTAACACTTGGTGTCGCAATGCCATCATAGCTAGTATTTCGCGCATCCAGCACTATCATTACTAGCCTCGTTCAAACTCTTGCCACAGTACTATCATTACAGTGCACAGTTGGATGGTACGGGATTTCAAGCCTGACGCCTGGGGTGGCCGTCCACAGGAGCACAAAAGAAGCGAAAAACACAAAGCCCTAGGCTGAGCGCCCGGTGTGAGCGGCACTGCACGGTGCCGGCGTTGCAGACGTAGGCGCATACGAGCGTAAGCCCTAACGCATGAGAAGTGCTTTGCAGCCTGTGAGAAAGTGCACTGAGGCCACGCCCACTATCAGCCCTTACCGAGAGATACGAGCCGACAGAGGAGATGTTTACTCTGTTCCGCGGGACCGTCTCTGTCGTTTAGCACACTGCAACAATCTCTTTCCTTTTCCACAGTACGCCCTCGTTCGGGAAATCTTCCGGGAAAAGAACCCACCGATGCATTCCAGAAATTACCGTTTTGGCGAGTCCCTGCGCGTGGTGGGACTCGCGCACTTATTGCTTTTTCGCTTACCACCGGGACAAGAGCTCTTAAGGAACACTCCCGATATGGCAACTCGATGCGCTGCAAGGGCATTTCACCGTTCCCAAAGCGTGCAGTATCTTTCGCGAGTTTCCTTCTGGGACCCACACGGGTGCCTGCGCTCTGGATGCCTGCGCTTGTTTTGGTCACGTGAGGTAGTGGGATGGCTCGCGTGGTGAAGTCAACTCGAACAAGTGACTGACACCGATACGTTTGCACAGTGGTAAGCGCTAGCACAATGCGAAGATGTCTTTGCACAGTGCAAAAGATCTGTATGTATTGTCCATTATTTATGTGTGTTTCTAATCGAAAATATGGTGTACGAACCGGACTGCTTCGCACTCTCGGCTTGGCACTCAACTTTTGTATTCGTTGCTGTCGATGCTGCTTTGCGGCCAGTCTTTAGTGGCATGTTGCGATGTACCATTTCACAGGCACGTTGCAAAACACACAACTTAGATACTCTCCTTTAGCACAAAAGCTGAAGCCCCATTCAACGCTCTTGTTTGACTTGCAGCGATCATCTCAACTGACTCCTACCGCTCACGTAGCATCCCGTCTTGTGCAGTTTCATAATTCGATACCGTGTAAAGGTGAGCAGATTAACAAGGAGCAGTTCTTAACGAAAATAATGATGCCTATAAACAATAACGACACATACAGTTTGCTCCATAACGGTGACAACCGTTTATTCGGTGTGTTAGACATCAGGGATAAATGGAAAGCCAACTGTGATTCCCCTGGGAATCCAAGCAAATTGCAATACGAATGCAATATAATACAGGCCCATAAGTTCCCGCCTGTCCTGAGAAACACGTAGTTCGTTAAGGCCCCGAATAAAGTCGTGTATACCAATTGGAACAACGTGTTGAACAGTATAGTGACCACCGTTGTCATCCCCTCTTTGTAAACCTCGTAAGCGTGATGAATGTGTGCTAGTCCGAAAAACAATGAGGGCTGCCATAACAACTGTGACATTGACAGACCGTCCTTTGCATTGAGGGACAGATAGGTTGTCTGTAGGAAAGCCGTGTAGAAAATCTCTTCAGTGACTGGTGCAAATACATAGTTACGGAATCCCCAAATGTCATTAAACTGGCTCTTAAAGTCACCGGTCATTGACTTGGAATTTCCAGCAATGATGTAATATAGTACTAAATCAATGAGGACACCACAATACAGCAAGCTAATTAACGATAGCACTTTCAGGATATCAAGACAGTAAGTGACCATATCCCACTGCCCATCGATGTATCTTCCAGGTATAAGGCCAGTATTGTAAAACAAGTCAGTGAACTTCCAACCATGGATATTAAAATACCATTGAGCGCAAGGAACGACAACTAAATTGAACAACAACATGACAGTTACATTCCTAAACCGTCTCTTGATAACACGGGGGTCATCTCTCTTGGTCTTATACTCAGCAGCATCTTTGGATGATATGTATATGGCAAAGACATACGAAGCAGATATGTAAAGAGAAAGCAATGTCGTGAGCAATGGCATAGCGTACTAGGGTGTGAGATTTCAGACTCTGATACGTGGTAAATTGTCAATTGCCGTCGGCACCTGCTATCTCCTATATAACTGAGTACTACGAATCTTCTTTCTGGTCATCGATACTTAAAATTAATGTTTTGCATCTATATCGAAATTTTGTCCAACTTTTGTAGTTCACAGCTAAACAGAATAGGACTCTCCTTCATAGAATTCAAATAACAAAAACACAAGAAATTAGGAATCAACATGACTGAGTTTGAATGAAATGTTATTACAAAGTATTTATGTCTATATAATTTTTTTGTTTGGCCATGATGGTTCTCAGCTCAGGCTACAATATTTTTAACCGTGACCGGAACATCAATGGTAGAGATCCCAACATGATGGAACTTCACATGGACACGGATGTAATACAACCGGCAGCACAGACAGCTCTCAAAACTGGGTACAATAGTCTCCAACAGATTAGTAGAGTATCTTAAATTAATATTAAGATCTCTCTCGTATTGCGAATCACTTTTTTTGATCCACTCAATCGTGGAGGCATGTTTGGAAGAGTTAGACACGGTTGGTGTCACTGATCTGGACACGGTTGGTGAAATTATCGACTCTGGACTAGACATAGTAGGCGATATAATATCCCTGGTATCATCCTCTGTGGTTACACTGTTCTGTTTTTTAAAGATATCCTTTAATGGAGCAATCTCTACGTTCAAATGGGCTAAACTCTCGATATCGCTGTACAATTGGCACGAAACAAAATCGGTGAAGAGCAATTCTCTGTTCGTCAGTGTCATTCTATTCTTACTGTATAGTTCGTTTAATTTATCCTTATTGTCTTGGAACTTGACATTATATTTATCAATCTCTGTCAAGTAATTGGTAAACGTATCTTTAATTTTTTTCAACCTGTCTTCGTTCATTAAGAGATCTGTTTCTAGTTTAATTGGGATAGAGTTTTCTGACTTCGCAGTCACTGAAATAAATTCTGTGTGGATAGACTGTATCGCCGGCGGTACATGTTCAACACTATTGTTCGATTGAATACAAGTTAGTTTCAATGAAAGCGTTTGCAAAGGCTGTTGCTCTTCTGGAGTTAAAGTGCTTACTAAGCTTAACCAATTCTCTTGGTCATGTTTCGATCTCATATCGAATTTATTGGTCTTCTTCAACAAGTGAGGAGTAAAATATGGTAATGATTGTAAAGGAGGAGTCGCAGATATTAATATTATCCCTGCTCTATCTGCTTTATTTTGACGATGGTTGGACCCTTGAGCAGACGGTGCCGCAGAAGAAGAGACAGATGACGACGAAGAGGACGATGTATTAGAACGGAAACTGGAAAATATACCTGATTTATAAGATTTCTTCCCCTTCAATTTATAATTCAATTCTGTTTCAATAATTTCCACTGAAGGTTCATAATGCTTGATATCTTCGAAAGGTCGTGACGTATCATGTGCTGTGCTCATCCTATTCCTTAAGTGCAATTGTGCCAACTTCCGTCGCAAGATCTCTGCAGAGCTCAATTCCTCAGTGCTGTTAATTGTTCCATCAATATCTGTCCCATTAATATCTGAACTCTCAATAGGTTCATTTTTCTCTAACCTTACAAACAGTTTTTGCAATGCTACCAATCTTTCCTCCACTAGAGATTTTAATTCCTTTAATTGCTTCGTTGAGGACCTCTCGCCGACAAGGTTTGTCGTGAAGCCGAATGGGATGACTCTTAAATTGTATTCTCTCTCTTTCATAATGTTCAAGATTTTAGTCTTGGAGTCCTTCCCGACAATCTTGGCATCGATGGTGTAATTAACAGAAAGGTCATTGTTTACCGAATCGTACACTAGGATCGGGGAACCCTTCGACCCCAAATGACCACACCCAAGGATATGATTCACTTTGATATTTGCAAATTTCCCATTGTTCCTGTATTTATCAATCCCAAAACTTGGAGGTAACATACAATGTGCAAAATGGTTCTGTTTGCAAGTGACATCCAATAACTGGTTTGGTAATTTGAACATGAAGAACTTCTTGTATTTAACACCTGGTTCGAGGATCCTATTGTTGTTTAGACCTAGTACGGAGCCATCGAAGTCGACTTGTCCCGGAACGATCTTAAACCCGGATCCCATATCAATATTCGAGTAAGACCAACTTGCACTCAAGTCCACCATCCGCAAGAATCTTTTCACGGTCTTCTTGTTCTTCACCTTATCGATCACGGAAGTGTATGCTTCCAAAGTCACGTAGAACATTTCAAATTTCAACGGTTGATTGGATTTATTCTCAATGATACAGTACCCGTGGATCAAATCCCCCGAGGTGTACTCCTTCAAGATACTCTCTTCCTCCGGCCTGTACGGAGGTAACGACGCATGCTTGGTCAACTTGATACTGATCTCCACTGGCGTGGCCTTCTTGGGCAAAGTGTACAGCCTATCAATGTTAATGTTGTCCGTGTCGTTGAAATCGTCCTGAATCTCGTTGTCCTCGCTCTCCAGGACTCCGTTCCTCACGCTGGGCTGTATGTTCAAGTGCTGCGTGCGCAATGGTTGCAAACTGTCCAGTGCGGTGTCCAGCGCGGTGTTCAGAGCCGTGTCCAGGGCCGATATCGTGAGTTCCGGGTTCAGATCCATCGCAGTGTCGTTTTGAACAGTGAGGTCATGGCTGATCGCCTCGTGTTGGTTTGACACCTCCACGTACCCGGGGGGGAAATCGTGGATATCCGGGTCGACGTTCCCCTGCGGAATGTGGCGATGCAAAGCGTTGTACATCTCAAACGAGGGCAACACGTCCACGACCAAATTCTCGTACTCGTCGTCATCGACCGGAACAGACCTCTCCAGAGAGATTGACCCGTGGCTGCTGCATGACAAGTGCGAGTCACTCCCATGCGACGACTTCGGGTCCCTAGACCTCGCAGACGGACGGATGTGCTCGCTTGACCGTCCAGAACTTTCCGTCTTGACCGGTTTCAACCCATTTGAGACCGCCAAACCTGGCGGCGTGCCGCCTCCGGCGGCACCACCGCCAGCCCCAGCCGACCCCCGCTGCATCCGAAGCAGACTCGGCGTCGAAGCGCTCCGCATCCACGACATACCAGCACTAGAAGAGTTTTCACGGCTCCGTCCCCGGAGCCAACTCTTGGGCCCCACACCCTCGCTACCAGCAGGATTAGCCTCAACTCCCATCAAATCACTTCTCGCACGTCAATTGCACCTCTCCACACTGCCAATAGAGCTACACACACCCAGCAACAGCCACCATATCCAACTGCTTCATCACATCGCTGGGGGTATCGAGAGAGAGACTTCAAACTTTCTTATCTGAAACTCCGGAACAAGCGTTACCCGCACACACAGCAGGAAGGGTATATAAAGAAAGGCCTTGGTCAGGGTGGCGAGGTGGTTGTTGAGAGTGTGTTTGAAGGAGAGTGGTAGGTTGTTGAGAGTGTGGGAGCCGTTAGAATGGGGATGAATGTGTTTGTGAAGTGTGGACAAGAGAAATGGGAAGTTTCTGTGGAGTCTGAGTGGGATGTGAGGGAGTTGAAAGAGGCTATTGCGGAGAAGAGTGGTGTTGGTGTTGAGTCGCAACGGTTGATTTATTCTGGGAAGATTTTGAAGGACGAGCAGTCTGTGGGGTCGTACCATGTGCAGGATGGTCATTCGATCCATTTGGTGAAGTCTGGGGGGAAGAAGGTGGGTGCTGAAGGCGCCAGCGCGAGTGGTTCCAGTGGCGCCAGTGGCGCCACTGGCGGGGCGCCATTGCAAGCGAGCACGGGCCAAGGCACGGGGTTCAACCCGTTGAACGATTTGACCAGCGCCCGGTACGCCGGGTACTTGAACCTACCCTCTGCGGACATGTTCGGGCCCGACGGCGGGATGAACAGCGGCCCCAACCAGGACGAGATGCTGCGGATGATGGAGAACCCGGTGTTCCAGTCGCAGATGAACGAGATGTTGGCGAACCCGCAGATGGTCGATTTCATGATCCAGTCGAACCCGCAGTTGCAAGCGATGGGCCCACAGGCGCGCGAGATGTTGCAGAGCCCGATGTTCAGGCAGATGCTGACGAACCCGGAGATGATGCGGCGCAGCATGGAGTTTGCCCGGATGATGGGCGGCGCAGAGGGCGGTGCAGACGCTGGCGCGTTCCCTGCGCCAGGCGAGGCCGGTGCCAGCGCCAGCGCCAGTGCCAACACAAACGCCAGCGCCAACACAAACGCCAGCGCCAACCCCTTCGCCTCGCTCCTGAACCCTGGCATGAACCCGTTCACGATGGGCAACCCGGGCACCACGGGCAACCCCGGCAACACACCAATGTGGAGCTCGCTCCTGGGCACAGCTCCTACACAGCCAGAGGACAACAGACCCCCGGAAGAACGCTACGAGTCGCAATTGAGACAATTGAACGACATGGGCTTCTTCGATTTCGACAAGAACGTCGCAGCACTCAGACGCAGCGGCGGGTCAGTCCAAGGAGCACTCGACGCCCTCTTGAATGGCTCCGTCTAGCCTCCATCGACGTCCCCATGGCTCACTTCCGTGGGAACAGATTTTTCACGATGATTAAATAAAACTTGTAGTAACGTTATTTGTATAATGTAAACAGCTTAACAATGGCTATTTGCCAGTGTATATGGTTTGTACCGTTAATGAGAAGGTGTTGTGCAGTGTGATGACGACTCCCGTGATGACACCTGAAGGGGTTCCGTACCCGATCACGATCGATGAGTTGATTTCGAGTGTTGGGTCGTACGTGGAGCGTGGGGACCGTTTATTTGCTTACAAGTTTTGGTACGTGGTAGAAGTTGCGCAGTCGCCGAGCGCTAGTGAGAGTGGGGACGTGTCGAAGAAGCGGGTTCGAGAGTCTATAGAGTTCTTCGAGTCGCCATTTGAAGGTACGCTGATGAATTGGAACGTCGATGTCGGCGACGAGTTGGTGGCTCCGTACTCGCAACCGGTGTGTGACATCAAGCGGCCTTGCAACCACGATATCGTGTACGGTGGGCTGTGTACCGTGTGTGGGAAGGAGGTGTCCGCGGAGGAAGAGGAGGTTAACGGCTTCAACAACTCGATGATCAAGAAATTCTCTGTGGCTCATATGGACAACACTCTGAAGATCAGTAGGAAAGAGGCCGCTACCGCGGGGGAAGAGTTTAAGCAGCGGCTTAGAAGGGAGAAGAAACTGGTGCTCGTTGTGGATTTGGATCAAACAGTGATCCACTGTGGTGTGGACCCGACGATTGGAGAATGGAAAAATGATCCTTCAAACCCAAACTACGAGACGTTGAAAGACGTGAGAAGCTTTGCACTAGAGGAGGAACCGATGGTGCCGTACATGTACATGGGGCCAAAACCACCGTTAAGAAAATGTTGGTACTACGTGAAGGTGAGACCAGGATTGCAAGAGTTTTTCAGGCAGGTGGCACCATTGTTTGAAATGCATATATACACTATGGCTACGAGGTCGTATGCATTGGAGATCGCAAAGATTATCGACCCGGACAAGTCCCTGTTTGGGGACCGGATCCTGTCAAGGGACGAGAACGGTTCTGTGATGACCAAATCTTTAGAAAAATTGTTCCCCACCGACCAGTCGATGGTAGCAGTCATCGATGACAGAGGAGACGTGTGGAATTGGTGTGACAACTTGATTAAAGTCGTGCCTTACAACTTCTTTGTCGGCGTCGGAGATATCAACTCTAATTTCTTGCCGAAACAACAAACGACGATGCTACAGATGGGCCGGCGGTCTAGGACCAAAGCCAAGGAATCAGATGAACTGCTGACTGATATCATTGACACGGAGAAGAAATTACAAGAAAAGATCGAAGAAGAAGTGAAACGAAGGGAAGAGAATTTGAAGAACAATCGAAACGTAGATGATAACTCTAACGACGCAGAGAGCTCAGACCTTGCCAACAACGATAGGGCGAAGGCTCCCAAAGAGACTGGCCCCACCAATGGATCCCTCGAATCTAAAGAGGAGTGGGATAAGAAATTAGCATTTTCTGCATCTGTAGAAGTCCAACAAAAGAATAGACCGCTGGCGACTTTACAGAAACATTTACACAACGGTAAACTACTAACGGACGATGACGACGAATTGTATTATTTAAAGGATATCCTGTCGAACCTTCATTCTGAATATTATGCTGTTTTGCAAAATAGTGATGAGAATGATACCAAGAAAGGTGACGAACAAACCGCAGACATTGCCAAGATCATGCCAGCATTGAAGAGGAAAGTGTTTGCAGGTTGCAACTTTGTCTTTTCAGGGTTGATCCCATTGAACACGGACATACAGAAAGCTGACATCGTTATGTGGACCAACATGTTTGGGGCCACTACGACATCAGATATCAACGAGTCCACCACGCATGTCATCACAAAGACACCGGGGACATTCAAAGCCCGGCTAGCGAAATCGTTCAACCCGGATATCAAAGTCGTCCATCCAGATTGGATCTTTGAATGTCTAAGCTCATGGCAACACGTCGACGAGACCCAGTTCCTATTCCTGGTAGACCAACCTGTCAGCGAAGAGGAGTTACAAGAGTTTAAAGATAAATTACAACAAGCCAAGTTGCTCAACGAGGCTCTTGCAGAACCGGGCTCCGAACCGAAACCGATTTCAACAAATCTTTTTTCCAGCGGGGCCTCCTGGCTGAATTACGATGAAACCGAGGATTTTCAGGATGACGATGACGATGACGATGGCGAGGACGATGACGAGGACACTGACGCAGTCTTGGTCATGGACAGTAGCCTACTAAAGAGACCATTGCCCGAGCCGGAAGCCACAACCACGAATAAAAAAACTCATCGGGACGAGGAACAAAGTGATAGCGACTCAGAGTTGGAGAACGAACTGCTAGAGATGCTAGATTGAACCCTGACAAGCCGGGGACTGTCCCGGAACCTCTGTCATCTGTCCTCTGGACCAGCCGGTTACCCTCACTATACTGTTGTTCCAAGTAGGAAATTGAAAAATTTTGACGAAAATGTTAAAGCATCTTTCTTCCAAGACCGGGCTCTGGATAGTTAGAGTGAGGCCGTGTTAGCGGTGATTGTTGATTTGTGGGAGGTGTATCGCAAGCTATTCAGTATAGTACCTAGAAGTGTGACGCGATGCTTCCGTTATATCTTTTAACGAATGCCAAAGGGCAGCAAATGCGTGTTGAATTGAAGAATGGGGTGGTCATTGAAGGGGAGTTGACTAACGTTGACAACTGGATGAATTTGACTTTGAGAAACGTTTCTGAGTACCAAACCGGTGCAGGATCTGAAGGCAGTGAAAGAGAGGTGCTCAAATCGGAGGAGATTTATTTGAAAGGTGTTTATATCAAGTACATTAAACTCCAGGACGATATTATAGACACGGTAAGGCAACAGATCGGCAGTAATAACAAAGATAATAACAGAAACACTGATAAGTTCTCGAAGAGAAATAACAACCGGTACAACAACAACATGTCTCAAGGTGGATTTAGGAGAAATTACAACAGTGGTGGTAACCAAGGAAACAGAAGAAATTATAATAACAACGGTAGCAGCAGTAATAGTGGGAACAACTCCCGCCGTCAATACCCACAGAGAGGTGGTAACGGGAATGCATACCAACAGAAGGGTAGCCAGCCCAGTGCTTTAGGAGGATACGCACAGTTTAGCAGTAATGCTAGCCCAGATATTGAATTTTAAAGAATTCACAGAATTTTTAATGAGAAGAGAGAGAGTGGTCTACGATTTCTATAATATTGACAAGGAACTTGCAAAATAAATCTTTAATAAATTAACGTATCTATGTACCTTCGTAATCTTATGGAAAAAACTCACGGATACCTAAATATGCTTAGTGTATATGGGTATATTATCATGTATTACAAAGAGTCAAAGCATTTTTTTTGCCAGATGGGAAAGTATACTATTAATGCTTTAGGCGTCTTGAAGATATCCATCTTAAAAATAATAACGCGGTAAAATAACCTAATGAGCCCATAGCACATCCGCACATGATGTTAAAAAGTGCACTGTAACAGACAGCAATGAAGAGAGATGAAAACCCTCTTAAGTTTAGGACAACAAAGATATAGTACAACGAATAGATTTCCATGTACCATGCACATCCTCCAGATAACTGGAACACTTTCCATCTCCATCTTTTCCTAGAGTTACTATCAAGGTTGTTCATCATGGAATACACTGCTACAACGGTCACTTCACAAACTACTAGACATAGTAAGATGATGTTGGCTAACAGAAAACTGTAAAAATAATAGAATGTTGTCTTTTCTAACCAAACAGACTTGTAAACGCATTGAAGTTCCACGTAGATGACTAAAAATGGCAGCAAGCCACATGCAAACGTATACGAAATGGAAGACTTTTCACAAAATGACTTGATCAATACCTTCAAAGATTTTGAATTCCATGGATTTCCTTGTGAAGATTGCTTTTGATAGCCTATTGACGATGCCCGTGGCCTACCACTGGAATCATTATTACGAATAGCAAAGTAACTTCCTAGTATGCTTAATGGGACACACACGACAAAATAGGCAAATGCAAACAGCACTATCGTCTTGAAAGGCAGAGCGTGTGTGGATTCTAAAGCCCAAATTATCGAGTTCAGTACTATCAATATAAATAATAAGGCTCCTGGTAAAGCAGATCCACATAAGACTGAGAATGATCTACTTGCTATTGGACTCTCTAATCCTCTTCCTCCCCTGCTTACTAACTTGTCTCTCTCAAGCATTAGACGGGTACCCACATAGGATGCCATTAATGCCCCTAACACGAAAGTAAAGACAGCCATTGACAACACTGCGTCTCTAATGTTGTGCAATTTCTTTAATGAACATGATATCGTTAAAGACCCAACTACTGTGAAAAGAATCTGTACACCTGCTGAGCACAATAATGCTAATAAATATGGTGATGGATAATCATCTGTCTGGTACCAATTTAATGCCACGTTAGTTAGAGTTTGCTTCATCCCGTCATCTTTAGTCTTAGAGACTATAAGCTCATCGCCATTTTCCCCACCTTGAGTGACTTTAATGACTATTATAGTTACTATCAGCGTCATTAAGAACACAATCCCAACAGAATTTGCTAATGTGATCTTATGAAACCAGGTATAATGCTCACCAGAGATCTCGCCATTATGGAAAAATAGACTGTATCTATCCTTCCAGGTGAGTTTGAATTCCTCTCTCCAATACACAGAGTAGGTGAACGGGATAAAAGTCAACTCTTCAGGGTCTTCCGGTACTTGAAGTTCATATGGCTCATAGTTTTTAGAAGCACCGGGACAATGGAGGTCTGATACAGATTTAGGATAAACTTCAAAGCCCACTATGGTAAACTCATGATCATTAAGCGCATAATACCTTAAAACCACCATGACATGATTATTCAAATAAGCTTTACCTGTCTCAGAGTCGACGTAACCTAGTGGGAAACCTGAAGCGTAATATTTCTTATGATCCTGCGTGGAGATAAATGTGGTGGCAGCTGGAAGATCGTCATCGATAAGCCATTGTACCACGTATCCGTTGTTCACCAAATCCAGTGCAGACTTTATGCCCTTTGGTGTCGTCTTTCTTAAACAAAGTGCAGAACAGTCAGTGTCATGACCGAACGTCAATTGGTAGTCACTTTGCCATTTCCTATCACCTCTAATAATTTCGTTCAAGGATAGATGTAATGGCTTCTTATCCATCGTGGGAGGACATGTGAATGGCAAGTCGTAGTACGCATACGGGATTTGGGTTAAGTCCGATTCCACCTTATTCACTATAATCTCTACGGGATCCCCCATCCTATAAACATTCGGGGTCACCCACTCATCCTTCAACAAAAAATTGAACTTCAGCAGCGGCAAAAGTCGAAGAAGGAATATTATGGAAAAGAGCGCTGCCAGTAGATAAAAAGACCGCAGTCCTCCAAACTTCATTATACTATTGCAAAAACCAAATTACAAAACAGTGAGGAGCTCTTAAGCTAGCAATACATGAACGTTATCCACACGCTTGTAAAGGTTTAAAAAGGCTTACTAATGTATTTTCGCCTAATGCTAATTGTTCACTTTCTAATAAGAGAAACACTTTCTTCCTTCGGAGTCACCTAGTAACTTCTGTCCTCAATGTCACGTAGATGATTGGTGCTGCTTTTGTAACTACAAAAGTGAGTCAATTGCTGGTGTCTAACCGGCGTATAATTTGTCAATGTGGCTATTATATGTATAAATTGAATTTACTATGAAATAATGAAAAGTTTCAATATTCCACGTCGCAACCAATTCTTAGAGAAAAAGCTTTAAAAGTCAAGGCAAGAACTTGTTCAATAATAATATAACAACGCTAATTCTAGATACATATCTGTCGAGTCATACATGTAGATAGAAATTATATAGATATTAGGAAACTAACGTAAAAAAAAGTAGCACATACCTTCTGATCCATCAAATTAGAGTCTTGGCTATCATGAGAAGTCTTCAGAAGCCTCGTGGTTTTTTGCTGAGAAGTAGTCATCTGGCATCTTGCCTTTGTTATTGGGTGTGCTAGTTAAATTTGGAGTTAAAACTCCAGAAGCCAACAAATACGGGCTGGCAAACCCGGAGGAACTAACCATACTCGTGTTCGATGTGTTGTTGACGAGGTTAGTTCCAGACACCGGTGTCCCACCTGCGAGATGGTTACTGTCTGTTATCGATTGTCCATGGTCCTCCATTGTTGCGTTTATTCGAGGTGTCTCGGCATCACTCTCTGTATTTATGTTTGCAGACTTCTGCTTTTGTTGTTCCCACAGTCTTTGATCCTCGTCAGCATCGTCATTGTTCCTTCTCTCTTCTTCTCTCAATTCAGTTTCTTTTCTAGCTTCTTCTAGTAATTCTTTAGCCTTTGATAAGGATACTGTAGGGGTGCTGTATGAGCTGACTATAGGTATCGTCGTATCAATGTCAATAGTAGTCTTGATCAATGTAGCCATCCAACCTCTCATCTCTTCTTTAGTGTCAACAGCAAAATAATGAACACGAGGTTGAGTAAACATCAAACCTTTCTTCGAGCCTGGCAGAGGTGGAACAAGCTTGAAACAATATCTACCCTTCCCTGTGCTAGCAGCGTACAAAGAAAGCAATTTATCATCCTCTTTGGCAGGAACCACCCTGTGTCCAGTGATATCAATAAGCCCCCTCTCCTTGGTATCAGTGGTATTAGTGAAATAGGATAGCCTTGTCCCATGTAATGTGAAGAACCTTGTTTTCCAAGTACTCATAGCACCGTTTCCTTTTTTACTCATCCAGCCAGAATAATCTGCAGTCATCATGGATTCCTTGACTGTAATATGTCTAATTCCTTCTACAAAAGCTGAAGTTTGTTGTTTCTTCACAGGTGCTCTATTTACTGGCGTCATCTTAGCTGTTTTACCCTTCATAGCATCGCTAACTGACCTTTTAACTGGGTCTTCCTCCGTCGTGCTGCTATCGGTATCCAGCAGTGGCGAATGTTGAGGATCTTTGGCACTCACAGATCTTCTCTTGACACTATCCTTCTGAGAATCGTTACGTTTCCTACCAAACGATGCCATAGGAGATGAGATAGCTGGGCTTGAGACACTTGGAGAGCTGACCTTCGGTGTAATATCACCATGGTCTCCTTTAGGACTGGAACGGTTCACGCTGTCAGTAAATTGCTGCCTGAAGGGACTCGTTATTAAAGAGCCCTTTTTCTTTAGAGAAAATGAGTTGCTCTTTTTAACATTGGTATTCACAGACAAGGGCTTCTCTAGAGGAGCCCTTTGGCCAGACATAAGAGAGCGTAAAGAATGTTTGTTATGGATCTCTTTCTCACTTTTCACTGGCTCGATTACGTCTCTCTCAACATGGCTGTCTTCAGACGTCCCCGTATAGATGCTTGATGTAGCTCTTTCAGACACATCATCACCTTCACCCTCGTCTGAGGAAGACCTGCCATTTTCTTGAGAAGCCGTTATGCGCTCCGCATCTGTATTAGTGTTGTTATCGCGCACAGAAGAAGCAAATTCGTGTTCAGGAATGTTGCTGGGTGGATTGTGAACAACAGAAGATGCTCTAATTTCATTGGGCCTCGTTGGTACTCCCGTATCATTGCTGGATGTAGAGTTCACATAATTCAGATCGGTGTTTCTAGTAGCTGCAGTCGAAATAGAGTCTGTAGTCAAATTTCCATTTATGTTGTTACTATTAGGTGACTGAGCCGTCTGATAAATTGATCTAGGAGAGTATTTCAAGCCAGGAGTACCAAATCCAGTAAGAGTAGAAGGGGTACCGAACAAATCTTTTTTCATCATAGGCGATTTTTGAGGTTGAACGGGACTAGGGTATGAAGGCGGCTTGGGAGCTCTCCTTGGTGAGACAAACAAATCCTCTTCCGGTAGAGGCTCAATCTGTGAAACTTTCAAGCTATTCTTGTTCTGTTCCTTTGAATTGATAGTTTCTTTGGCAGCATATGAAAGTGGTCGGTTGCTCTTCACGTTGGATTGAGGAGGTCTTGTTGATAAATCTTCCGCAGAATGAGAAGCTGATCTCTCACTCTTGAATAAAGAACTATTGCTGAAGTTGGCTGGCGGCATTAAGTTATTAGCAGATTCACCATCACCATCAAGGCTCTTCTTAAGTTTTTCGATCTCTTTAAACATTTCGAACCTTTCGCCAAATGTACTTACTTCCAATTCTTTCAAATGAGACAATTCCAGTTCTAGCAAAATCTTACCTGTAATTCGGTGCTGTCTAAACTGCATAGCAGATTGTTCATCGAACCCCTTGTTAATAAAATATGTAGCCACTTCCACTGGAGTCCAATTAGTTACATCTGTGGCAGAATTATTCTCTGTTGGTTGGTTTATAGTTGTAGAGTTCATTGAGTGACTCGTACCAGTGTCATGCTCGTACTCCCTTTTGGATATGTGGGCACGAGAATCAGCTGTGCCTACCCTCGTTGAAGTATCCCCCATATTTAGCTCGTCAGTGGTCGACACTATAGTTTGATGCGTCATACTATTGTTTGTCGAATCCTGTACACTTGAATTCCGGCTGTGATTTACATCCACTCTTTCATCAAACGAGTGGTTACCTGTGGGAGGAGGAGGCTCTATCTTGAACTCCTCTAAAGCTTTATCGATGTCATTAAGCGTGTTTTTCACAGATAGGCTACGCTCAAGGGTTGGCTTCATATTACGAGTTTCAGTAGAGAACTTAATGGGAGTGGCCATCTGTAAAGTTGCAGGGTCTGCCTCTTGTTGCGGTTCAAACTCGTGTTCCTCTTGGCGGTATAGCTGACTATTAAAAATTGGAGAAGAATCCCGTCTCAAACCACCTTGTCTGTTTTCAAACTCTGAAAAGAAGGGACTACTTAGCCGCTTCACAGACTTAGCCCGCATAGACGAAGGGCTTAATTGGTCGACAATCAATTGCGTGAAAACAACAGGATATAACCCTTCCTTCTGCGTTCTCAGATTCATACCAAAATACCACCCGTCGTTGTATTCTTCGTCATCGGTTATCACCTGGATAGTATCACCAGGCCTCATATCCAATTCATCATCCATACGTTTAGTGTATTCATTGACACATATATAACGTGGGAACGTCTTTTTCGAAGTCGCATTCATACCTTTGTTATTATCTCTTGTTTGCGCTGTCTCCTCAACGGGACTCGCATCCAGTTTGCTTAACATATCTGTCAGAGAATGCTTCATCAGATTTCCTACAGTTATGTCACACTGGCACCTACCAAAAGCCCAACTTGTTCGAGATGTCTGTTCAACATCTGGCGTGAAATGTGGTAAGCTTTCCTTAATTCATTGTTGTCTTTAATAAATTTTCAATATTTAATCAGTAGCGTGTACTAAGGCTATGATGACTCGTATCGAGCTTGCAATCTCGGTACCAACACACTCTAGTTGTCGGCAGTGTGTGGATTGCGACCCTTATCTTACGGGCTGCTCTAGGAGAAATTTAAGCCGCCCATCACGTATCTTTATCAATGGATATATGGTGACATATGTCCTTGTTGTTTCTTATACGAGTATATATAACCATGAATATATATATATATATATATTGGATGGCAGGAGAGTGTAGTGTAAGCTCACACTGCGGAGAGTGGGCTTGAGTATATTGCTGGTTGAACGTAGTACTGACACATTCGAGAATGTGACGAGGACAAGTCTCTGTACAAAGAGCACTGACATCTCCTTGTATCCTTTAAGCCTGAGAACTTGCCATACCTGATGATGATCTGATCACCTGCGAGCAAGCAGATCCCTGTCTTTGCAGTCTGTTTATTTTTTCTAGAGGTCTTCAACGTTCTCAGGAAGTACCAAACTGGAGTTTTCTTGTACTTTTCTCTATAATGTGGTTCATTGGTGCCAGTAGTTATCGGGTAATATGCTTCAGGTATGTGCCGGACGTGAATGGTCTCCCCTGGAGGATTGATCCCGTACAATTCATGTAATGGACTGGAGAAATTGGGATTGTAACCTTTTGAAGGGCATAATGGATCCATCGATTCTGTTATTTTAAAAATGTTTAATGCAGCGTAGAGTTGAGGGTCCTGCACCAGTTGTGGGATCTTCCCAAGGCTAAGAACTCTTCTTTACTCGTTTTTTCCTCATAATCATCAATTTTGCGTCACGTAGTTTGACGTTTGCTCGACACAGAGCACAATGTCCATGTTCCCTGTTGGTCCTTGAACTGTTCACCATTTGATACAGACATGTACAGCAGAACACGTGTCCGCAAGGAGCGACCATTGCCGCCTCGGGCGGTTCAAAACATATAGGGCATCGGTACTCTTTAATAGCTTTAGAATTCTCTAACCGTTTCCTCTTCTCCTCAGGATCTTCTACTTCCTCATCAGGAATCTCTACAACTTGCTGCGACTCTGGGTCGTCAGTCTCATCGTCAGAACCAAACAGATCGCCTTCTACCTGCCTAGTCTCTAACACTTGCAAAGAGTCATCACTGTCTATCTCCTCCCTTTCTTCTTCTTTCAAACCAGGCTCTTCAGTGGATGACTCCACCTCCTCTTCCGATACCCCGTCAATAAGATATCCTTCCAACTCGCTCATAAAAGCTGGATCCAATTGCTCCTCGGTGGCGGTTAGCAGGGTGCCACACAGTATTCTGTACCAGGCTTTAAACGAACAGCCGGTGCGCTACGGCTCTGTTAATCTGCACACACAGAGCACCTATGTCAAGATGTAACTATAGACCTCTACTCCGTCCCGAATGGCCAACAAGAGCCCTCTCGCAAGAGGAAAGTGCAAGGAACAAGACGGTCCTGGAAGTGGCACGTAGAGATAATAACAACAAGACTGTTTTTGGTAGTTAAACATCCGTACATTATCTGAATATTTAAATGGACTTTGTTTTTTTTCCTTCTAAAAATATATATCTTTGTTCCTAACCGGTAATACACCAATACCTTAATAGGAAACCAAGTGCAGCCTCTGTATGCCACGCTGCTTTTCGGCCCGCGCCTTTGTGGCAATCGCATCCCTCCAGGCTGAAACTTTCAGAGGTGCTCTACCTAGCAGTAGTGGCGAGCAATGGAGGCGAGCAGCCTGGGGCCCTTCCTAGCAGCAGACGCAGCAAGCACCGGATGTCGCAGCTTTGCCATGGGGCATTGGAAGTTTCCAGATGCCAACGATTGTGAGCATAGTGTGAGTGAGTGACCACCAGTCACTAGTATAGGTTTAATCGAATGATACGAGTCTTGTGGTATTATCAACAGTCGCGATCTTGCGTAGTGGAAAGTTTCTGATTCGAAGAGTGCTCGACCAAACGTATAGATAATCAAGGATGTCAGGTAACGGTGCTCAAGGTACAAAATTCAGAATCTCGTTAGGTTTACCAACTGGTGCCATCATGAACTGTGCTGACAACAGTGGTGCCAGAAACTTGTACATCATTGCTGTCAAAGGTTCTGGTTCCAGATTAAACAGATTGCCAGCTGCCTCTCTAGGTGATATGGTTATGGCTACCGTTAAGAAGGGTAAGCCAGAATTGAGAAAGAAGGTTATGCCAGCTATTGTTGTGCGTCAATCCAAGTCCTGGAGAAGAAAGGACGGTGTCTACTTATACTTCGAAGACAACGCTGGTGTCATTGCCAATCCAAAGGGTGAAATGAAGGGTTCTGCCATCACTGGTCCAGTCGGTAAGGAATGTGCTGACTTGTGGCCAAGAGTTGCCTCCAACTCTGGTGTTGTCGTCTAAACTAGTCGCACTACGACCTTTTTAGACCATTTGAACTCTCTGATCCATCCACTTCACACTCATCTTATAATATTATTGTATAGATCACGTATATTAATATAATATCATTATTTTTGCAAACGCTTACGACACTTACGAGAGGCTCAGTGGGTTGTGCACTTCAATTGCCTTGGACGAACAGTATCAGAGAGAGATGCTCCAACGGAATGCTAAACAACTGTCACGGGTAGGCAGGAGGTTTCTGATCAATGTACCAAAATTCGATGATGCTGAAATTTTGGCAAAGAGGTTAACCCACGAACCCTTTATAGCCAAGTCCCAAAAGGAGTCTTCGAAAGCGGCTCGCCCTGCGGAGATTGATGACAACTTTCGGTCCATTCAAAGGTCCAGGGTCCTTAGATTAAATAAATTCCTGTTGGCAGGTACAATCATTGGAATTAGCGGTATATTAGGCTATTACGGGTATGAATATTGGACAAAACGGGACCCTTTCCCGCCTCCCACAGCAGAAACTAACCAAAGCGGTCAGAAGAAGAACAAGAACAAGAAGAGGAAGCAAGTAGTGTTTACTGTAGCTCCAGATCAATTAGGATCAGAGGTACCTGGCTTATATTTTGTTGGTAGCTCTAATGATATCTCTGAGGGAAAGAGTTGGAAAGGTATTCCCAAGAGGATTAAAGCATTCGATAATATGAAGTTAAGAGACGTGTGCATTTCAGCTAACGCTGACCAGAACCTGGTGATAGATTCCAAAGGCGATTTGATATTATGGAAGCAAGAAGACCGGGAGTGTAGGTTAGAAACTATCCTAAAGGACCAAGACCTGACGCATATTAAAATATCCAATTCATGTGGGTACGGCTTGACACGAAGGGGTGAAATTCTGGTCATACCGTTAGATGAAACAGAGAGGTCCAGGTACGTGGCGACACAGAGGTCTCGATTGTTCCCATGGAGGTTATATACAAGGTACGGGTTTAAATTGGATACTAGCAGCGTGTTCAACTCAAGACTAGGCGAAAACAGTGTATTAGACTTTGATGTCGGGGATGATCATTTAGTGCTTATTTCAAACAAGAGGAAAGCTTACTCCTGTAGCACTGGGTTAGACTTGACGGAGCGGAGAAAATCAGTGGGCCAATTTGGTATACCAACTTTAACAAAATTTGATCCATTCCCACAACCTAACAAATTATTTGAGATAGAGTTATTGAATATGTGGTTATCACATTCGGTAGACGGTTCAAGAAAATTCAATACTAGAGAAATCATCAAAATTGCTTGTGGTTCGTACCATACACTAGCTTTAGACTCCGAGGGGAATCTTTATTCATTTGGATGGAATCGTAACGGTCAACTAGGCATCCCCATTACTTATGAAAACGAGGAAACACCGTCTCCTAAACAAATCTCCGAATACAAGTTCATCCCACATTTTAATGCTATCCAAACTGGAAACACTAAGTTGACCTCGGGTAACAAATTCAACATACACTGTCTCGACATTGCTTGTGGAGATGAGACGAGCTACGTGCTAGTGCAGGATTCGAACGAGAAATCCACCCGAAATCTTTACCTTGCCTTTGGGAACGGTTACTATGGATCCCTGGGCAACGGCACTTACAAGAATTCAGAAAATGATCCTACGAGGATAAGATTGACGGAACAGGATTTGGCACAAGGGACCACATCTTTATCCGCGAAGGGTCACCATTGTATGGCTGTCTTACACGATGGCAGTGTGAAGAGTTGGGGTGACAATCAAAATGGTCAATTAGCCAACTGGGGGGTTAAAAAGACGAATAAACCTTTACCCGTGCCAAGCTTATTAGAACCTGGAGCCAAATCTGAAATTAAATCAATGCTGAAATTACAACCTGAACAGCGGGTCGTTGTCGGAAAAAATGCTACATGTATATATTGGGGTGTGAGTTAACCTTGACTAAAAGAAATGTTGCCGTCTTACTACCTCAACCATTTCAACACTAAATACATTCCGATAAACATCAGCACCAATGCGATCCAAAAGATCAGCTTATCCTTGAAGAGTCTAGTGTTAATGTTATGTATCGTCCCCTCTGAGACGTTTAAAGTCCTTAAACTATGAGTCAGTTTATCTTGCACCGTGGCCAAGATCTCGTTCTGGTCCATAATATCTTGTAACGAGTAACTACCCATCTCCAAAATATAGTCCAACTGAGCGTTCCCCCGCTCCAAGATTTTCTGCTCCTTGGCCATCCCTTCATACATCGGTAAGCTATCTGCACGGCCGTTACTCGCAGATTGTCCAGTCCCTGGGACGTTCCTCTTATTCATTGAAGAAGCGTCATTGAAAGGATTCTCCGACGACGTAGTCGCGCCATCGTTGCCAAACAGCTGCGTCCGCGAATTGGACTCGTTATACTGGCTCTTCAACTGCTTAAACCTCGCCACAAACTGCTCATGGTCCTGTCTCAAACCAGCAATCCGGCTCTGAATCTTGCCTTGCGCCTCCGGATTCGCTTGTTTCTCACGGAACTCTTCCAATTGCTTGATAGTCTTCTCAAACGCAACAATGGTAGCTGAAATCGACCCTTGCAGAGAGATTGGCGCGAGCAGAGCGTTCTCTTCAAACTTCGCCAAATCACGGCTTAACTGCGTCTTTTGCTTCACAGCATGCGTATAGATAGCGTTCATCTCTCTTCAAACCTTCCCAAACCTAAACCACTAGCCACGGCGATATACCACGCACACATTCCATGTGTCAATGCCTCTACCAAATCTTATATAACTTTACAACTCACCCTCCAAGTCAAAATTTCATTAAATTCCAATCGCTGGGCTTTACGCGTCGCGTGTTTTTGCTTACATCGTTAATTAAAGAATGGCTGGTTCGTTGCACATTTGTGGGTTTGCAATAGACAAGGCTAGTCGGAAGGGTTGATTTGATCCAGCCAGGTGAGTAGGAGTGTGTGTAGTATATATAATATAGCATATAAGTGTTTTGGTTGAGTGGAAAGGACCGAGAAAGTGGTTTAGTTAGACGAGTTTATCGAGTGCCCCCCCAGTGACACTTTGAGTCCCCATACGTGTTTTAAAGAATGAATCATCCTTCTACTCCCCCCAGCTCGAGGTCTAGCAAGGCTAGTGGGCACGCGGACAGCGGTGCGATGGCTGCGAAGCATTCTGCGCTGCCCAGGACGCCCAACAAGGGTGCTAGTAATGTGCCTGTGACACCGAGCACAGTGAGGCAGTACAAGACTTTGAGGCATGGGCCGTACCTGGTGCCTCCTCAGTCGAGTAGTGGCAAGTTTAATGGGTTGAAATCGCCGGAGTTCACCCCGGCAAGAAGGTCGTCCGTGATTGGAAGTCACCACTCGGAACCTTACTCGACGTTGGACAACGTGAACCGTGTGCTGTTGTTCCCTGAGAGTGACCACAGCGATGGCGAGCTGGCAGAGTCCCCCTTGAAGGGGAGAAACAGCAAGATGGCCAAGTTAGAACCTGGGACACCAAGTCATCGGATTCTTTCGTTTGAACAGGCTAAAGAGTGGCACAATAATTCAAGGCCAGACGTGCTCGATAGTGACGATGACGAGTCACAAGTGATCAAGGCCACCACGTTGGAAAACCCATTTTTAACCGACGGTCCAGCGGTCTCAGACTCCGTCAGGGCACAAAGAAGACAAGAACTCCTTGAAAGGGACCCTCAATTAGGTCAAGTAGTATCGTATGTGAACAAGAAAGGTGACGTCGTGAAGCAACGGCAACTGACACCGCAGGAGCAAGAACAATACAAACCAAGGATGCTATTTGAAGAAGAATTGCACAAGGGACAGTAGAGTATCCAGCATCATCCACATACATATTCATCAAAAACTTTCAGCATGTCTCTTTGGCACATCAACATAATGTAGTATATAACTAGACTCGGTCCATCAGGAGTCCATCATAATCAAATCCCGTTTATTAGCGTAAATGTTGTATATAAAGTGAGATTGTAACAGCAAAGTCACTATCTTTTGACACATACACACGCTCTGCTTGGCCCTTGCTGGTAAGCGGTGTATCACAATGTCAAGCGCTGGTCGTGTTGCATGGTACGTGTGTATAATCTGTTTGTACCAGTTGTCATTTGTTGTCTGTCACGGTTCTCGCGAGTCCAGTGGCGATGGGTACCTTTCCAAATATTCCCTAGCGCAACTTTTCAAGTTGAATAGTTTACCTTCAGAGTTCCAAATGGACGGAGATACTAGGTTAGACAATGGGAGGATGCTTTTAACACCCGGAAAGAATTCAAAAGGTGGCGTTTGGGTGGAAACTAATGAATTGACTACATCCTTCACTTTGGAATGGACTTTCAGAAGTTTGAACCACATTGGGTCTACGAGTGGTGGGTTATCATTTTGGGTGGTGAGGGGGAATCCGGCGAAGGGGATGGACAGATCGCTGTATGATGGCCCGGCAAAGTTTGACGGGCTTCAAATATTAGTAGATAGCAATGGACCCACTGGTTCTTCCTTACGAGCACAATTAAATGACGGAAAGCAAACGTTTGATAAGTCTACGATTAACACTAATGCATTTGGTTCATGTTTAGTCGGCTATCAGGACGGTAACGTTCCTTTAACTGTAAGGCTGAGTTACAATAGTGGCGACCCGCATCTTTTGAAAGTGCAAGTGGATAATAGGGTCTGTTTCCAAACGAAAAGGATTAAATTGGATTTGAGTGCACCTTTGGCTATTGGTATCACTGCCGATAATGGACAAGACACGGAAGAATTGTTTGAATTGTTGAAATTTAAGATGTTTAATCGATTGACTGAACACTCTCTGTTGCCCAACGTGAAGACTATGCCACAGCCTCAAGTGATCACCAAATTTATCGATAAAGCTACGGGGAAGGAGAGAACAATGTCCAAAGAGCAGTACCAGTCTGAAAACAGTAAACTATCAAACTATGAATTGTACAAAAAACTTGATAAGATAGAAGGTAAGGTCATTGCTAATGATATCGAGGCCCTTGATGAAACCGTTCAAGAAGTATCTCGAATTCAACAAGCGTTACTAGAATATGTTAACCACTTGAGTTCAATAATAGACCATTTAGACCAAGGCAATGAGGGCAAAACTGCTGGGAAGGATGAGGAATTTCGTGGACTGTATCAATTTGATGATAATTTGAAGAAATTGCTCGAAGAGACACAAAAATTCCGCGATGTGAAAAGGTTTGGTAACGAACATAGTGTACCAATTCGAGTTGAAGACATTATGTGGAGACTCGCAGTCTGGTTGGTTCCCTTCGTATTCCTAATCTCTGCGATGGGTTATTACACATACACGATTAAACACGAAATTCAAAAGACAAAACTGTTGTAAGGTATATAGAAAAATGTATTAGGTACTACTCATAAGAAAACGTGCATATCCTTCCTTTGGAGCTTATTCCTCAGCAATTTTGGTTATCAATTTACCCTTGTTGGCACCAGTGAATAACCCATTCCAAATAGTAGGAATATCAGCAAACTTGTCGCCAGTAGCATCCTTGATAGTGGCAGATTTGCTAGGGTCCATCCCTCCTTCTTGGATCAATTGACCTAATCTTTTCAAAGCTTGAGGGAACTCGTCGATACAATCGGTTAAGATTAAACCTTTAACAGTCAATCTCTTGAAGATGACATTTGCGTACATTTTGAAAACTGATTTCGATGGATCGTTGTAAGCACTGATCGACCCACAAGCGATAATGTAACCGTGGACTTTCAATAGAGTAGAACCTAAATCTAAGATAGACCCTCCGACGTTGTCAATGAAGACGTCAACAGTACCTTCACCGCTGGCTTTGAACAAGTTTTCCTTAAAGTTAGGGTCCTTATAGTCGACACCAACAACTTTATCACCAAATGATTCCACAAATTTAACTTTCTCAGCTCCGCCGGCAATGGCAATAACTTTTTCAGCTTTGAAGATGTTCAAAGCTATTTGGATCGAGGCAATCCCGACAGCACCGGCAGCACCAGAAATCAAGAAAGTCTTACCGTAATCCTCAGGTCTCTCTTTCAAACCAGCGTACTTGTAGAAAATGAAGTAAGCGGTCAATGATGTGCCACCTAGCACAGACAGATACCACCACAAAGCTGGGACCGAGTCCATAGGAAGAACTTTGACGTCATTAATCTTCGAAGCAGGGACAATGGAATGAGATGTCCAATTCGTGGTCGTAGAGACGAATTGACCGACCTTGAACTTGTCATTCTTGGAGGCAATCACTTTAGCTAACCCTCTGGATGGAATCGGTCCACCGACTTCCACCCCAGAACCGTAATGCTTGCTGGCAGGGGAGATCCAGAATTTTTGAGCTGGGTCATTGGAAAGGTAAATAGTTTCCAACATCAGCTCATCCTCCTTCAAGTCGTCAGAGGACAAGTTCTTTTCTACTAGCTTGAAAGTGGAATCCTTTTCATTCAAATTGAAATTGAAAGGTTCACCTGGTGGAGTGTTGAAATTTTTGACCCATTGCTTAGCGACGACGTTAACCATTATTGAAAGAGTATAATTGTTTGATTGTGTAAGTTCGTATATGTTATCTATAACACTATACTGGTTCACACTACAAAGGAAAGCGCTTCTGGTTTCTCCATTTGCTACAGATAGTAAGTATTGATCCTTGTTTAAATACCTTTATCCCATCGAATCGATTACGTAAAAGGATTGTTTACATATGAGAGATGTCGGGGAGCTAAGGGCCCTTATAATAACGAGTATAGAGCGTTGAATGCGTCTTTAATCTCTTGATCATGATTTGCAAAGATACTAGAATGTTCCAATTGTAAGTCTCTCCCGTGGAAGGCACTAATGGTAACCTCCGTGGAAGGGAATTGCAACATTGGATGTAAACTGTTGAGCTTCATATCCAAGCCAGTCAACACTGTTTGCAATTGAGTGTTACAATGGGACCCACCATGGCCACCGTAACTGACCACCATACCGGGCTTAGCCCTCCATTCGAAGGATAAGTAATCGATGGCGTTTTTCAAAACAGCTGGATAGCCCCAATTGTATTGTGGTGTTACGAACACGAACGCGTCCATTGAGGCGACTTTGCGGCTCCAACGACGAGTATACTCATGCTCGTAATCTTGGGGGTTTTTAATGCTTCTTGGCAGAGCTGGTTCGTCGAACAAGGGCAAATTGAACTCGTTCAAGTCCAGAATTTCAAATTTCATTTCAGATCTCTGACCAGAGACAAGGCCAACGACATACTTAGCAATTTGAGGACACACTCTAGTGTGTCTGGTTGAGCCTAGAATAACACCGATTACAGCCATCTTTTTCTGTGTCATACGCTAATTATTGATAAGTATGAGGCTTAGTCGTCTTTTAGTTGACTTAACTTCTTATAAGAATTCTGGGTAGTATTATAAGAGCACAACGCCCTACTCTTGTGAATTGGACTAGTATTGGAGATAGTGTACCATAAGAACGATTTTGACCAGCAGAATCATGTTGCAGGACCGCTTTGACGATAATCAGAAATATCCCATCACCACGTCCCGCGGTAAACAGATACCAGATTTCTTACAATTCGATAACCGCAGAGCCCTGCCAGTCGTGTCGTTGCTAAAGTATAGAGGTGTATTTATATTCCCCTCTGTTCACAGCTATGACTTGTTTGTCGGCGAGAATTGCCAATGGTCAAAGTTCTTAAAGAAGGACAACCTTGGGTTGCCATTATTTCAATTGAAGACAAAATTGTTTCATGTGGATTTAAGTATATTCAAGCCATCGTTGCTGTATGAGCTGTTTGAATTCCGATTACAAGCCGCAGACATGCCGCCTCCTTACGGACAAGTGGAGGTTGTCGCTAAGAATGACAAGTTTATCATTTACAAAGTGTTATACTGTGAAGTTTACAAAATCACGAAGATGAGGAAGACCCGGTATGAGATGAGGTTTGTTAACGAGCACGGTTTCAAATCCGACACATTCGACGATACAATAACTATCGAAGACACAATATCCCTCCTAGACAAAAAAACTGTAACAGTAAATGGTATACTCATCCAATGGGAAGAAAAAAAATTCTCCTTCATGAGCTCTTACGAGATTTCGGTTCCCTGGTTGGGTTCTAAGCGGGAGCCATTCATGGTAGGACATTATAATGCGAAGTTGTTCCCCAGTGTAGGAAGGGCAAGCAATAAGGGCACGCTAATTGTGGGTGAATCTCAAGGTCAAGACGCTGCGAAGCTGTATGGGATCGATAGCGTGACAGACTTAACGCGATTGATGGCGTGCCAGACGTTGCTTACCTACCAAGTCACGCATGAAGCGCAAAACAAGTAGCAAAGTTGCTAATATATCGGCATCAGTGTGAAGTAATGCTCCATATCTGTTTAATCAGTGGTACCAGGGTCCGATTAATTGAGAAGCCCCGGGTGGTCGTAAGCCGGCGCCATTGCTAGTTTCTCCAACTTTCAACCAGTTGACAGTTCGGATAGCTCTAGTCCGTCGGGATCGTAGCGTATCTCTGGTCCATGGGGACAGAACCCGAAAGCTGCCGGTTGGTACTTGAGATTGCCACTTGTACATTTCGCAGTCCACGTTTCCATTCGAACACCTGTTGCTCCGAGCTTTGGGAGCGGGCCATTCCGCTCCGCTTGTAACGCAGCATTGCATCAGCCATGATGAGAGATCCGGGAGACACCCACCCGAAACTGGGGGGCACGGAAAGCCAAGGATGAACAAGCCCTCCCAGCGTCTGTCATTCTTGACTCCTCCCCCCCTCGGCAACACGTACAGATCCACTGTACATATCCCTCAGAAGGGAAGGATGATGCAGCGTTAGATTTGTTGTTTCTTGTTTAGGACATACGAGTTTACTTTATTTTCCCGTAGTACGCTCGCTCGGGATGTAGTGGTCCGTAGTTTTTTCTTTTTTCTTTCTCTTTGACACCATTTCGGCGTGAATGCACCCGCAAGGGCAGAAAAGTAAGAGATAGTCTCTCCGTGAAGTGTGGAGCTTTAACGTTTATGCTCCGGTTGCTTGAAAGATTGCCCCGGCCACCTGCTTCAACATTGTAACATTGACAACATGCGTACTCGTTCCTACCCCTCCTTAGTTAACAAACATTGCATTCGGCCAGGTTAGTACATAGGATTCTTTCAACTCTTTGGGGCTACGTTAAATTCAAGTAGCTCAATGATGCGCTATGGCAACAAAAGAAACAAAAAATATCAGAGGGGAATTGAGAATAGTTCGAATATACCATGTAAACGAGTTTGTTACCATCAATCCGAGATTCATGGACAGCGATAAAATAATATAAAAAGGTCAACTAGAATCGAGTTTTTATCCATTTGGTTCTTCCATCTTCCATTATTCATTTTACATTTAATGTAAAAAAACCATCAACAATAGCAACGATAACTATCAATAACTACAATTACTCAAAACATTTTGTTATCGATTGAATTATATTAAGCATTTGAATTTATTTATTTTGAAAAAATGTCGCAAGCTGCTGATTACCATACTCACTCAGCTTCGGAAACTGCTTCGAACTCAGTCCTATCCACAAATTCTCACAAAGAAAATGAGGAACTTAAGGATGAGATGTCTGACGACCAACAAGTTGTCGTCGAAATTCCTAAAAAACCCGCTTCTGCTTACGTCACCGTCTCTATAATTTGTTTGATGGTGGCCTTTGGTGGATTCGTCTTCGGTTGGGATACAGGTACCATTTCCGGGTTTGTTAACCAAACCGATTTTATCAGAAGACTTGGTTCTACCCGTCACGATGGTACTCATTATTTGTCCAAAGCCAGAACTGGTTTACTTGTCGGTATTTTCTGTATCGGTTGTGCCATCGGTGGGTTAGCCTTCTCCAGATTGGGTGATGTTTACGGACGTAGACTTGCTTTAGTCTTTGTCACTGTTGTTTACATGGTCGGTTTGGTTATCTCTATTGCTACCATCGACAAATGGTATCAATATTTCATTGGTAGAATTATCTCAGGTATGGGTGTCGGTGGTATTGCTGTCTACTCTCCTTTGTTGATTTCCGAAGTGTCTCCAAAGCATATTAGAGGTACTTTGATTGCCTGTTACCAATTGATGATCACCTTAGGTATCTTTTTGGGTTACTGTACTAACTACGGTACTAAGAAATATTCCGACTCCGTTCAATGGAGAGTTCCTCTAGGTTTAGGTTTTGCCTGGGCTCTTTTCATGATTGCTGCCATGTTCTTCGTTCCAGAATCTCCACGTTTCTTGTTGGAGAACGGCAGAGTTGAAGAAGCTAGAAGATCCATTGCTACATCTAACAGAGTTTCCGTTGATGACCCAGCTGTTTTCGCCGAAGTTGACTTGTTGAATTCTGGTATTGAAGCTGAAAGAGCCGCAGGTACCGCTTCTTGGGGTGAATTGTTTAGCACCAAAGGTAAGATTTTGCCAAGAACTCTTATGGGTTTGATGATTCAATCTTTGCAACAATTGACAGGTGCTAACTATTTCTTCTACTACGGTACTTCTATTTTCAAGTCTATTGGTTTAGAGGACTCTTTCCAAACCTCGATCATCATTGGTGTTGTTAACTTTGCTTCTACATTCTTTGGTATTTACTTTGTCGAAAGATTTGGTCGTCGTACTTGTCTATTGTGGGGTGCAGCAGCTATGGTCTGTTGTTTCGTTGTCTATGCTTCCGTCGGTGTCACAAGATTATACCCTCACGGTATGGACCAAAAATCCTCCAAGGGAGCTGGTAACTGTATGATTGTCTTCACCTGTTTCTTCATCTTCTGTTTTGCCACCACCTGGGCTCCAATCGCTTACGTTATTGTCGCTGAAACTTTCCCATTGAGAATCAAATCCAAGGGTATGGCCATCTCTATTGCTGCCAACTGGATGTGGAATTTCTTATTGGGTTTCTTCACTCCATTCATTACCGGTGCTATTAACTTCTACTACGGTTACGTCTTCATGGGCTGTCTAGTCTTCTCTTACTGTTACGTGTTCTTCTTTGTCCCAGAAACTAAAGGTTTGACTCTAGAAGAAGTCAACACCATGTGGGAAGAAGAAGTTTTGCCATGGAAATCCGCCCAATGGGTTCCACCAGCAAGAAGAGGTGTTGACTACGATGTCAACGCCATGGCTCATGACGATCAACCAGCTTACAAGAGAATGTTTAGCAGAAAGTAAACAGATCGTTTACCTTTCTAATTACAACGCTTTTGAATTACGAATATCTTGGGCAATTTCCTAATGTCTTTTTTTTGCCTCCTAATTCTAATACGACTAATACTAATACTTTAACGAATACACATTAGTTTACTCATTACTTTGACGATTTTTATCTTTCATTATTATTTTTGTTATACCTTCAAACCAATAAAAGGTTATTGTCATGACAAGTTAATATAATTATAATACAATACTTATATAAATCAATAATAAAAAAGTATCCAATATTTATCATTGACTGTACCTCATTAACTCTTGAACCGCACGCTTCACACCGACACAATGTAATTGTTTATACCCATCGTACGGCTTTTTGCATTCTATTATGTATTCCACAGCCTTTCGTCACAAAAGATGTTACTTGTCTGCGACTCAGCTGAGTCTCCGCTTAGTAAGAATATGCAATGTATATTATCAAAATTTCAAAAAGTCGCTTCTTTTCCAAGGAGCAAATTGATTCATTTCTACAGAGTGCTCTTAGAGATGACTATTTTTTGTGGTAGATGATAGTCTTATATGACTGTCTGGAAAGTTACAAATATTTGTAAGATTTACCCTAGTCATCTCTTGAACGGTTATCATATATAAATGGGCAAGAATTGATCTTTATGAAGAGTGGCATTACGCTCTAGAATAAATTTCTTTGTAGTATATCTCACTCACTCACCTTGGTAACAGTTTCACTGACAAACGTCACTTTAAACTACTATTTCCAATGGCTAAAGCTTCTATCTATATTGACGACAAGTTTTTCGTCAGGGCCTTCCTCGCAGTCATCCTTGTCAAACGTTATAATTTGAAGGATATTGAACTGGTCCAAGTAGATTTCGAAGCAGATGAATTCGGTAATAAGTTCCCATGGAGGAAGATCCCTGCATTGGTTACTGAAAAGGGAGAGGAATTAACTGAAACATTAGCTGTTAGCCGTTATTTGGTTGATTTGGCCGGCAATGAAAAGGAGAAAGAATTGCTATATGGTAGGTCTTCCGATGCGTGGGAAAGAGCTCAGATTTTGAGATGGGAATCGTTTTCTAATAGTGACTATTTACTGCTTTTGAGTAATCTTGTAAAACCTTTGAAGGGCATATACCCTTACGACGAAGAAGCTATCAAGAAAGTGACTGCGGACATTGAAACCACGACCACAATTTACGAAAATAGGTTGAAAGAAAAGCAGTTTTTAGTTAATGACCATATCACCATGGGTGATTTAGTCGCTGCTACAACTTTCTCTCTTGGTTTTTCTACAGTGTTTGGGACTAAATGGAGAGACGAACACCCCCACATCACCAAATGGTTCGAAACAATGTTGCAATCAGATTACTTGAAAGATTTCTTCGAAGATTTTAAATACGCTGATGAGCCGTTGCAAAGAAAAGTCTGAAAAGGAGCAGAGAGATAATTTTTTTATTGTATATAACACAAATTTCATGCAAATGAATCCTTTGATGGATTATCCAGTAAATATTTTAGTAACTCATACACGTTCTGCCTGTCGGAGGGAACATGGATCCAGATACCATATACTTCCTGTTTTAAACTCTTTATTATCACTAAATCGTCCTTCACTTCTACATTCATAGGATATAACATTCTATCCTGACTGGCATTTTTATTGCTTTCATGGACCGTAGACGTTGGTAGTATCCCCAGCGAGAAATTGTCTGGAGTGTTTCTGTTTATAACCATTAGTCCATAGTTGTATATATCTGCACCAGTCAGTAACGCGCCACTAGAACTGTACTGGTGTTGCTGTTTAGAATTGACTTTAAATAACGAGTCGTGCCCAGAAACATCTCTAAGATAGATAGCCAGCACACCTTGAAAATCCAGTTTTACCCATTCGTCTGCCTCGGTACTCCATTTGTAGATAGATGCATGTGGGGTATGGAATAACAGTTGCTTGATCTTTGGGTCGTATCTGCCTATAACATTAAAATTTAAAGCCTTCCTATAAAACTCTATTGCAGAAGCAGAACCTTCTCTGCTCGTCTCTATAGCAGCCATATGAAGAATTCGTCACTTTACTACTAGATTATCTACGGCAATCGCAATTAAAAGACCTCCTCTTAGTGGTTCTTACTTATTGTGGTAGTATTCTTTACTAGTCTCGAGCAATTAATTGGCTTTACCAATTGGCAATTTGATCAGCGTATATTACGTGTATAGTGATATTTAGACTATATCTGAATTTGGTTCAAGCAACTCAGTAAAGTGGTTGTGTGAAGAGATTATCGCATTTTGTGTATATTGTTACTGGATGGTAACTACAGTACTAATCACGCAAAGAAGCGGATCGGAGATAATGAAATTACTTGTTTATTTTTTTAGATGTTTAAGAAAGAGTTTGAGAAACAAGTAATATGAGTCAAGACACTGAGCAGTGATGCACAAAACTATCGATGTGGCTTAAAAAACTACCAACAGTTTTTTTGCTAAATGGAGTGTTGTTGATCTCACAAATTACTGTACTATACAATGAAATACGTTACGCTTTGACATACATTTTCATAACGTAATCTGAAGGTCTGATTTTTCTCTTGTGAGATACAGCTTTTTGGTACCAATTGTGGTGAGCAGTCACACTAATTCATACTTCAGAGAACATTGATCATAAATAGCTCCAGATTCAGGGTTGTACAAGAGACTGAATTAGCTTTGTAAAGCTATACGAAAGATTCAAACAGGTTGTTGTTTGAATACATTTGAACCTCGGTTTCTTGACTGCAGGGCCCAATGAAATGATACTATAACTAGCGTGAAGTGATGCTTTAACTAAGAGTATAATATACCAGAACATGTTTTGTCAGATAACCATATCAACTATTTTCATGATTGAATTTGGATGCATGGTCAATTATGAACTCATAACTTGAAGACAGTAGCTTTACTGACCTCCCTTAAAATGTAGACCAAATTTCCTGAGTTACGCAGATTGTCCCGATACTTCATGTGTGCCTCTGTGAAGCATCAGCAGCCAAGTTCATTGGTTCGAGATATGTGCTACTGACAGTGAAGAAAAGCTTAAATCCAATAAATTAGTGGCATGCCTATTAGTCACAGCTTATACCTGAACTAATCTTTTCATTCCAGTCATACTACTAGATAAAGAGGAAAGATGACGGACCTACCCGTCATCTGAAAATATTTTTCGACTAAGACAAGTGACAGTACACTACTCCTACGCAGGCGGTGCAACCTCCTAAAATCTGCCACAACAGCCATAATATGCTGCGCTCTTAGACCACACGATTCGCTAACCAACCGAAACGTCAACATATATCTTAAGCTTTCAGGCCTCCAGGTGTAATCTTTACTGTAGAGGTGCACGCGCCGATGATCAATACAACCTAAAACTTGTAGTCCTATCTACGCACAAAAGACAGGATCTCCATTGGCAAGAGATAATTTTCCTAGGCCAGTTTCAGGGATCTCATAGGGGGCTAAGCGGCAAACCGCCACTCTACTAAGAGTAAAGTTGCCTCCGCTACGCAGTGGCAGGAAAGCTCCAAATATGTTGACTCTGAGGGGAAACAAATTTCCTGTTAATGAAACGGCCTTATTCACTTTTTCTTAATTCCCGCCCTGATAGCAATTTCCGCGGCTGTAATTAGGGCTTATACGCCGAAATTTTAGGGTTTATGAGTGCATTAAATACGAAGTGCCTAGAAAAGAGGACATTTTAAGGAGCTTGGCTTTTTTTTTTAGGGTACGATAATCACGAGACGAATACGAGCGTATGTGAGGGATGTTGTTTGGTACATTTAGCTCGAGAAAGCAACACCCCGCAAAGATCTCGGAGTTTGAGTTATCGTTTCCCTACGCACATGATGGTATGGCTTGAGTTTCGTTTTATAGTGTTACTGCAGCTGGTTCATAATTGTTGAGCAGCCAATAAGGTAAATGCTGCCAGGAAACTTTCTGTGTTTTAACAGATGACAGCGGAGGAGTCAAAGTGGGTGGAGATCCGGTTCTTTCTTCTAGCACTTTTTTAAGGGTTCCCCAGTGAGACGAGATTTCACAGTCTTTCTTTAGTATTTTAAGACTTTCATTCAGTTTTATGGCAGCCATAATATGTGGAGAACAACGTCTGCCGTATTTATAAGCTACAAGGAGCTTTGATTAAACGGAATTTGAATCTTGCAAGTTAAACTTTGAGTCGTTGACATCTCTCGAGTCCCTTTACTTTTATCAGTAAAGTGTTTTGGTTGCTTTCAACTCCCTCTCTCTATTTACTCAATGACTTTAAAACTATGATATATATTACTCTGATGAATATCATTGTCAGCAATACAATGGATCTCACTTATGATTTGTTTTTGGAATGTTTTCGGTCATATTTTACACCTAAGGACAAGACTCTTTCATACAAGGATTAGAGTCAATTTTTCAACTACTATAATAAGAGTGAAATGAAACCGAGATGGATTTTCGAGTTTCTCTTTCTAATACAATGTATTGTATTAACAAGGGCAGCAACACCTATTGGGTGTAAAGCAAAGGTTGCACCTTCTTCTGGACTGTCTGCTTCTTTTTATCGGTACAACATCAATGGAAATATTCTACTTACATGCACTGCCAACGATGCTGACAACCTATCATACCAGGCTGGTGGGTTCACCACTTTTAATGGAGGTAAAATGGGTGATTCTTCTGGAGTAACGCAACTTTATTTCGATTACCCTGTTTCTGCTATCAGTTGTGACACTAGGTCAGGGAACCTCCCTTCCTACTATCATTATTCTCAGTCACTCACATATACCAATTTTACTATGCTTCTAAGAGGTTACTTTAGACCCAAGTATACGGGTGTACACTGGTTTTATGTTTACGCTGATGATCAGGTACAATTCAGCATGGGAGATAGCCAAGCCTTTTCATGCTGCAATCAAGAATCTACAGTGTATACCAATACGGCAGGCCAACAAAAAATCCAAGGTACCTTACTTATACCCACTATAGTGTCGATGACTCTTACTGCAGGATACTACTATCCACTAAGATTGCTATATACCAACAAAAGAGGTTCTGCTACTTTTTCTTTCTACTTTACGGATCCAGTTTATGCTCTTTATACTGATTTGAGTGGCTATGTCTATCAAATTCCAGATGGTGCCGATAACTGTGTTCATAATATCCAACTAAGTACTAGTATGTGGGACAGCACCTTTGCAACTACTACGAAGACATCGATCTTTACAAGTACCGGAACTGGTGGAGTGCCAGTTTTAGATACAATCTACTACGTTAATGTACCTAATCAAATAGGTACCATCACAAGCACCAGCACAAGATATTATCCTGATTACACTTACACAATCCCATCAACTATCCAAACAATCACAACATCAGGCTCTAATCAATACGGCCAGGAAGCTCCTGAAATAGTGTACGTGGTTGCTCAACAATCTACTAGTGCAGTGACTAGATACACGACCACAGCTACTAGTCCAATTACTCAGACCCTTGTGATTGATCACTACACTTCAACTGATCCTAATGGTGTTGGTGTGGAAGTTGATACCACGTACATCTTAGGTCCCAATGACCAGATTCTATACAGCACAGAGTTTACTACCACTGTTCTGCACTCTACGTTTGCGGAGCAGCTAGTTATCGACGAAGTTGTGACAACTGACGCTCAGAATAGTCTGTACACAACTAGGAGTACCAGTACTTCTACTATATCTCGTACAAGCACCAGAGTTACTTTCCAAAGCACAGAGTTCACCACCGTAGTAGCTTATGGAACTACCAGTGAATCGGTCATCATTAACCAAATTGTAACCACTGATTATCTTGGCTACCCGACTACTATTGTCAATGCTCAGACAATATTGCCGCCATTTACGATACCGTCACCTGAGACATCTGATGTTTATTACCTAAATGGCGATATTGTTACTGAAGTTATATCATATTATTCTACCACTGACTCATTGGGTAACTCTAAAACTGGAACAACCACATATCCTGTAGGTACCAATGTCTTTATAAGTGTACCGAACATGGCTACAAGTGTCCTGACTTTGGAAAATCAAGACGAAGTCACAGAAGTCATTTCGTTTTATTCCACTACTGACTCTGATGGTAACAATATCCTCACCTCAGTAGTTACTCCTATAGGAACTGACATATATGTGAGTATACCCACGCCTCTAACAACTATCGTGACCCTCTCAGACCTCAACGAAATAACGGAGCAAATCTCCTTCTACTCAACAACAGACTCTGATGGTAACCAACACCTAACTTCCACAACAATACCACTTGGAACTCTTACACATACAGAAATAGGCAGCACGAGCGAATACACGACCACAGTGTCGGACGCCACGACCACGCAAACGCTGGTTGTTGACGCAGTGACCACGACGGACTCGGACGGTAACCCAACGACTGTTCTGTCGACCAAGAGCACCGTGACGCCTGCAGAGGGCAGCAC